>CAUHTR010002976.1:0-51469 GCA_959609185.1 Schmidtea polychroa
CATACTGGGTTTTCCTGCTGGGCGTTAGCCTTATGTATAATTGCAAGATTTATAGTAATTACTATTCTGTCGGGATTGATCAATTATTTTAATATCAACTACCGATACATCACTCTGACGGAGCAGTTCGTGTTATTTTATGGCGGATTGAGAGGAGCGGTTTCTTTTTCTTTGTGCGTTTTGATTGATTCTCATATGGTTGACGGTAAAACAGACGAAGAACAACAAGCTAATAACGATATGTTGTTTACAACTACAATGTTTATAATTATTTTTACTGTTGTTGTAATGGGAACTACCATGAAACCGTTGGTGAAAGTTTTGCAGATCCGGTTAAACTCAAAAAGTGTCGACTCCAAAATAATAATGGTCAATGTGACTTTAAAAGCTGTAGATTTTGCAAAAAAAGCAGCGATTATTTTAATAGGCCATAACCACAATAAATTCATATCAAGATGGTTTAAAATGATTGAATTGAAATATCTTCATCCAGCTTTCGGAATCAAAAAAAAAAGTTTTTCATTTTTAAACAAACTAGGTGTTCCAATCTCAGATTATGAAGAAAGAATACCTAGTACTGACTATCAGCCTGTTGTTTTAAATTCTAAAACAGAATTAACCAGTGCCTCTTCAATTTCATTTCCAAGAGTTGATGAATATTTTGCTTCTCCTAAAAGTATTAAAATTCGTAAACCTAGAGAATTTGCTCAAGTAGCCAAAGATCAACATTCCATGTATCAAAGAAATAAATCAAAGGTTTTACAATCTTTGTCCATACATCCGACAGCCAGAAGTTCTGTTGCCGTTTCCCAATTTTTAAAAATGCATAAGCGCATGCACGATAAAATAAATGAGACAGAACCATCCACCGTTGATATTTCAGAAATCTCCCTAAGTCGTTTAAATAAAACCCCTGACACAGATTTCACGGGTGATTCAACGTAAAATTTGAGTTGATATAGTTGACTCATTATAGCATAAAAGTTAAGTATTTATGGAGAAATTTAAGGTCGCTCAATTTTAAACTTTTGACAGTTGTTTGAATCCAATGATCAAATTTTGTGTAAATTTTAAAGTAAATCTTTAAAATGGATTGTAAGTTGTTGTTCTGTAATTCTATTAATCCAATCAAAGCCAACATCTCTTTTTTAGAATACGTCTTTTTTGTGGAATAAAATTTGATTAGGAAATAATTTCAATTATTTTCAGTATTTGTTTTTAATTGCAAAGCAAAAGTAGGCCTATTTTTACTCCCCTCCATTTATCACTTAGTAAATAACAATAAATAATAAATATTTCATTTTTTATGTATATAAATATTAACTAAATAAAGCGGGATTTTAAATTTTGTGTAATTATGAATTACTTTTATTTAGATATTTATTTTTATTTTAATTCATTTTAATTTTATTAATGTCAATATTAATTTGTAATTATTTTAATTTAATTTTCCTTGATATTAATGACTATTTTTTAATTATTTATTTTATTATTTTTATTTATTTTCTTTATTATATTTCTATTTAATTCATCATGTTTTATAAATTTGGTGATAACGGATAGTCAGTTAATAATTATTAATATCAATATAATCAACAGAATAAATACATGATATTATTAATTGGGTAACTAGATATTTTCAAACCATTGGTGTTTTATCAGTGGCGGAACTTCAAAATTTGGGCTCCCCGCGCAATGTAAAATATTTCCACTTAAATTTTTCGGTTAAAGTTTAATACATAGTTATTCACAGCAGCCGCTATTCAATGATAGTTTTATGTTTGTAGGCAAATATAACTGCGGGAAAAAAGTTTCAGAAAATGATTTTAAATATTTTTTTAGTAATAATTTTGGGCCCCCTATAGCTGGTAGGCCCCCGCAACGCAGGGTCCCTGCGTCCACTAATTACGCCACTGTGTTTTATGTCGGTATCTCTCAATGTAACTGCTATTCCTTATACTATATTCGTATTACCTAATAAATTATGATATTTCCGTAGTTTTCATTAATTTTTGTAAGAATGTAGATCAAAACTATATAGAATCAAAGCTACATAGAGTGGCCTAGATAAGGGACGGTTTGGTGGCCTACACCGTGTGTCACCTGGTTGCGATTTAAAAAGAAATAAATATCTTACAAAAACTCCATAAAATGAAATAATCGCTAAAAATCTAAAAAAACTTATATGACTATATAGGTTTTTTATTTCTGCCTCCTATGGAATAATCTTTCTAGTTATCCTAAATCTGTGACACTGACTGCGACTGTGTAATCAAGAAAATAGATGCGCATGCAATTTTGTCATTTAGGATGGCTCGGCCTATGCTGTCAGCTGCTCATTTCATTTTGTATTGGGTATTATGATGTGAAAATATCGTGACGGTAACCGTGACACTAGATTATTTTATTCATTGTGTTTATAAAAGTCTTAAAAGGATATCTAAAAACTAACACCAAGGTAAGTAATTTGTAATAAAATTTACAAAACCATTCTTGTTTTTGTAATTGTAATTATGCGTCCATGATATTGATGGATAAACGTATGTATAAACGTATATTAAATACCCCAAAAGAGAAATATGACTTGGGAAGTTCATATATTTAAGAGGAAAAGTAGGTGTCAGCCAGGGTAGGATATAGATGAAGAGAGGCCCTAGGTTATTACACTTATAAGGCCCTTTCATCCTCCCATTTTTAAGTTTGTAAGCTACATGATAGATAATAAAATACACTAGTACTGTGATATACATCAATATGTTAAATAAAATATCTTGTGATTAGTACTAAGCTTTATAAAAATTGTGGCAAGGGCGAGAACATTTTTTTAGACATTTATTGTCAGCAACACACAATATTTACAAAGAAACAAAATTCAAATAATGAAAAAATCTTTACTACAAAAAGAACATGCACAATAAAAATGTTTTCTATCAAATTAAATTAAATATATTCAATACATTAAAGATTAAAACAAAGTTAATTCAGATAAATTTATATCATAATAATTTGCATTTAAAATTTAACACTTTCACTGCTAAGCCTATTTCAGAAAAGTTTCCCACTGGGCCAGAATATTTTTGCAGAAAGTTGTTGCCTACATTAATATAAAATTTTGGTACCAATAAAACTCATTTCCCATTTTATGTTTAGTATATATATATATATGCATTTATATATTTGAAATTTATTATCATGAGTAAAATACAAACGATTATCAAGCTGGAAGTCTATTGAAAATTTATTAGACAAATCTGATGAATGCGACTTTGAAGGTGATGATTCTGATTTTGATAATGATATAGCAGATTATGCGGAAGATTCTGGTGAACTGCAAATCGGGCAAATTGTAATTAGTGCGAATTGTTAATCAACCGTTAAATTAAATATAAAAAAAATTAATTTGTTAGTAAAAAATTATAAATCTTCTCTATAAGTATGTCTGTATTTTAATAAACATTCAAATATAAATAACAAGTTTAATTTCATCCCGAGCACGCCACAGAGTTCTTTTGAACTTACCCGCACGCGCCACGATATATAAGTGCATAGAAATACCCATAGACCGTTAACACTGTTGTTAAACGGAGTTCATATGAAAATTTGAACGTATAACACATATGTTATACTGGTTCCTAAGGGAACATACCCGTATAACATATATGTTATACGTGGCAGTGAAAGTGTTAAATATGAATTATTATGAATTTTAAGTCTTAAATTAAATCAAAGATGGAACTTCATTCAAACAAAATCCAGATCACAAGAAAGAAAATGTCAAATTGTATATCATATTAAATTTTATGTTAATAGTTATTTTATTTAAGAACTGATTCAATCCATGTAAGGCTAAATATAATTTTAAAACGAAATAGTAGATTAAAACGAATTTCTTTCTAAATTTTTCCACACAGAATATTTCTACAAGTTCATCAAACTTTATTTTTCTAAAGGTTTCATTTTCGATGCACAAAATACTCAATGAAGACAAACTCTTCTGAATCATTATGCTTCTTAATTGATTTTTGATATTTCTAAGTCTTGAAAATTATCTTTCCAGTACAATTAGTAACTATTAAAGTGAGAAACATCCACAAGATTGATTTGATACAAGTCTGTATGTGACAAAGTGGAATTTTTTGAAGGCTTATGCGTTTGTCTCACATATGTGTGGAAATGAAATAGTTCTTATGAGTATTCTTGCAATAACAGCTCAACACCTCTTTGATGGTCTACTTTTGATAATTTAAGATTGGCATAGCGAAAAATATTTTCACTACATCATCATAAACAAAAGCGCTTCTTCTTAAATTTGATTTTGGTGCATCTATTATAGAAATAAATAATTTGATCCTAAATTTACTTCAAGTGCATCAAAATCTTCCCTAATTTCATGTAAAATATCTAAGAGTGACCTGTACCAATCTGCACAACTACTAAGTAAAATATTAGGGTTTTGAAGAATTTTATTTACTCTTGAAAAATGCTTCAGTATTTGATTCCAAAAATGGAGCATAACACGAATTCAAATTCTTCCATCATATCTAAAAGATTGTTGGTCCTCAATCTAGTATCACCATTTATATTATTATCTGAATGTGAATAATTGAGTGGATCGGTGATATTATTACTATTTTCTAAAATAGCTTCTGAAGCTTTTGCATCTGCCTCCCAAATAGTGTCTGATAAATATTTAGGAACTTTAGAATGAGGTTTCAAATGTGATTTCAGAACTGCCCATCTTTTTGTGGAAGACGAAAAAATGTTATAATTAGAGGTCTACCGATATATCGGCTCCGATATCATCATATCGGCAATATCGGTATCGGTTGGAATTTTATATGCCGATATGGATACTACCGATAATTTTTCGTATTATAAATTTGGTGTTTATCAACATATATAACATATATATTACGAGACATACTACTAAAATCACCACATTTTATGAATTATAACGGTTTTATTGATGGGTGATATACAACACAGCAATAACAAAACATAATTACATGTGAATCCCCTACCATCAATAATTCGGTTTAGGCCGGCATGGCGTGATTCCTTTGACGCATATACAGTTCCAACAATTCCAGCTAAATTTTTACGTCAACTGAATTTATTTCTACTGAAAATGGATTCGAAAATAGTTCGATATCGTGCTTTAAACTAAACAAATTTAAAAACTTTTCATTAAATTCAACAATCAATTTTCCTGTATCAGTAGCAAATTTTTTTATATTTTTGCCATTAATATGTACTGATTTAATTGCTTCGAAATGGTCCCATTGGTTTTTATACAAATGATCTTTAAATAATTTTAACTTATCTACAAATGAACTGATAAATTTATGCATGTCAACTATGGTTGAATCCTTGCTTTGAAGTTTAACATTGAATTCCTTTAAGTACTTCGTTATATCAACATAAAACGCAAGGCCAAGAATAAATTCATCATCAGATAATTGTTCTATATCCTGTTCTTCACATTCCATGAAAGTTTTGATTTCATCTCGAATATCAAAAATTCTTTTTAAGCAATTTTCTCGACTAAGAAACCTTATGTTTGAGTAGTAAATTACATCGGAACCTTCTGCTTATTCAACTGAAGTTAAAATATATTTGAATATTCGATGCCGAAGAGCACTTTTGCGAATGTAATTAAACAGTTTTGATGACGAAATCAATTACAGCTTTCATATTTAGAGTGTTTCCACATAGATTTTCAATGTGTAATAAACAATGAATATCGACAACTTCACAATTTCCATTGAATTCTTGAATTTTCGACAGAAGCAAAATAATTCAGAACCGCGCATAGATGGTGCACCATCCGTGGTTACTCCCGCTAATATTTTCAAATCATCTTTGAATACATTCAACTGAGTAATAATAACGTCGAAAATATTTGCTCCAGTCTTTCAATTAATAATTCTTCTGTAACGTTAAAATATTTATCTACACCTCAAATAAATATTACCAACTGGGTAGTTTCTGAAATGTCGGTCGTTTCGTCAAAATAAATTGGGAAAAAATGAACTGAGATATCTTACTTATCAAAGTGTCTTTGATTTTTGTAAAAATATCTACGACAAACTGTATTTCTTGATAAATTAATCTGCTTAAAAATTTTAACCTTATCAGGAACAAGAACACTTGCAACTACAATTAGAAACTCTTTTATAAATTCACCATCCGAATGTGGCTTTAATCTTTTCCCAATTTGCTGAAAAACCATAATACTAGCTAAGTTTATGCTTTCACATTCATCATTACAATGTACAAATATGTTTTGCTGAGTTTTTTTGTTTACGCAATTTCTTTACTTCACATCCACGTTGTTCAGTTGAAAGTTCTTATTTCAGAAATGTTCTTATATATTATATCCTTTGAGAATAATAACTGCATTACAAATCAAGCATAAAATGCCAACATCTTTTGGTTCAACAAAGAAGTCGTTGGTCCAAGATCCTTGAAATGAACGGTTTTCATCTTTTAATTTGCGTTTTTTTCATTTATCGTTGTCTACAATCCGTAAATTTATTTATTACTCCTATTTGAGAATTTATTATTTTATTTGAATATCAATAAATAATTCAACCTTACAATTGCTAGATTTAATTAAATGTCACAAGTATAAACAATTTCAAATATTTCTTTATTCAATAGAAATTTAAAATATAACTTTCAAAATAAAATTAAGCCAATGTCAATTTTCGCAAATTGAAAATCAATTTTTTCTTAAACTTTTTCTATATCAAATTTATTTATAAGGGATAACGAGAAAATATGGATTTTTGGAAATCATAAATCGATTGTACTTTCTCAAAACAACTTGTAACCAAATAAAGTAAAACTGGCCGCACTTTGGGCATCCATGCCCTAGACTGAAGCCTAGATAGCCCATAGGAAAATCTGACCCTGGTGTCAGCAGAAAGAAGCAAAACAGGTTCCATCTTCATACGTTACAAAAACTGATATCCACCATCAACATAAACAGATTCTGATTTTTATGTTGATGTAAGGAATGATTAAGATAACAGCGGCATTACAAAAATGACGACAATCCTTGAAGAATACACATTAGAGTGTTCCTGTTCCTACTAATGTTTATATTGAGATCATAAAATAAGGAAGTGAATATTTCCAAAACAGTGGACCATTTGGCTTCGTATCTAAGCACGGATTAAACACTAAATTCGATGTTCGACATCTGTCAAAGGAATGGTTTTAGAAGAAGATGCCTGATGGTGAAAATATTCTGCGATCGTGAGTGGTTTACTCTCCTATAACTAAGAACCTATACTGCTGACGTTTGTTTGCTGCCTCCAAAAACACTGATTTCACAAGTGGTGGAAACTATATTTTAAAGTGGCCGACCATCAAACTTCAAATGAACATCTGGAAATCTTGAAAACTGAAAAACTTTAGAAATAAGGCTAAAATTACACAAAACAATAGATGATGCAGTGGATATGATGAAGGAGAATGCTATACAAATATATGCAACTTCTTAGCATTAATCAAACTACTCTCAAAGTATGATGTAGTGCTGAAATAACACATCTTGAATTTAGAGCATGGTAAATCATCAAAAGTATCATTCTTGTCGCCAGATATCCAAATATATTGTGATGAGATTTAGTCGATGCATATTATTCGTTTACTTCCTTCAGCCGAACTCCACTTGAGAGAATAAACCCTTAGTATAACATGTTCTAATTTAAGTGTTGTTTACTTGGTGTTTATTATGTTTTATTTTGAGTATACTTAATGCTGGGTATACATGTTATGTGCCGACTCATTCTGTCATACTCCTAACTTTGGGTCTAAAAATCGGTTTTTTATCCCAACACCAGTTATAACATCATCTATCGAAATCTGAGTCTCCAACAAACATTTCGCGCGATTTTAGTAGGGAGGTTTCGGTGTATTCCTAGTGGTAGTAGGCGATATTATCCACGTGGTCTTCATACTTCATTCTGCAGTAGTAAATCGCCGAGAAAGCGTCTCTTGTTAGGCAGTTCCATCAACAACGCTTGCTGGAAGTTTCGAAGTAAATTGAGGGTATAGTAAGAATTTATGTAGAATAGGTCAACAAATATGGTTAGCAATGTGACGTAAATTAAATATCTATAAACCCCGCTGTTGTCATCGCTGGTCTGGCTATTCGGATCCCGATCTAGAATCACCCTAATTTTCTTATTTTGAACTTTATATAATGATTCAACCAGTTCTGACTCTTTGTGTCTTTATGTTCACCTATCTTTTTTCTAGCAGACATGGAACAAACCAGAAAAATAATCAAACCGTGCTTCTCGTGCGCGGACAAGAACACACTAAATCAAGCCTTAAGAGAAGAAAACAGATTGTTAAAAATGAAGATAGATCGTCTGGATAACACTGGTTTAACCTCGTTCAAATGAAGGAGATGATCCAGAAGGTGTTCCGGGTCGAACATGTCCGGGATAACCTAATCAAAGAAAGCAGGCCTCGGCGGACCCTGATAAAAGTCCAATCGCAGGCATAGTATCAGGTGTATACAAAATACGAACTCAACTTCAGTATTCAAGGTCACCTGTCGGCCGAGCTCACCAATCTTCTTCCAGCACATCATCTTGCTGGTGGCAGGCCCCTATCGCAGTCTTCGGCGTGTGTCGAGTACTCCCTTTTAGTAACATCGCCTCTTCCAGCAACAAGTGTGCCTCAATCTGCAGCAATAAATTGCTGTATGCCGAGTCCCCCGGCCAAAGGATCACCGTTACGAACGAAGAAAAACAGATCTCCAGAACAAATTGGAATTCATGACATTTTACTTGGCCTTTGCTCAAATTAAGAAGCCCAAAAATATGTTCCAAAAAAAATTGCAGGCCAAAAAAAGAATAAACAGGCGTGATGGTATATGGTTTAGGCCCGAGAAAATTAAGAGCAAGCTGCAGATGGTAAAGCGTAAGCATTGATGAAACAATGAATAAGAAAAGGATATATCGCGGGACCCATTGCATCAGTCAGACGCATATGTCTTAAATGACCACGACAGCGGATACCCCTCAAGATTGGGTACAACCTAAGATCGAAAATACTCTCCGTCGGTTGTGGAAGAAATGAGAAGTCAAGGTCCTGAAACCTTGACTCAAGGAATTGTGGATAACCTATGAGTCACCTCAACAACGATCGCTTTTTATTTCTTTTTCATGTGTTTCTCATACACGTATAGAAATAATTTCCGTTAACCAGGCATTTATGGAAAACATTTTTGATTTTACTTTTGGTAGAAAAAAGAACCAATTGCTTTGACTTGATTCATT
This sequence comes from Schmidtea polychroa, assembly GCA_959609185.1. Taxonomy (NCBI): domain Eukaryota; kingdom Metazoa; phylum Platyhelminthes; order Tricladida; family Dugesiidae; genus Schmidtea; species Schmidtea polychroa. The sequence continues at coordinate 9,303 of CAUHTR010002976.1, forward strand.
CTAAATAAAAGTAATTATCTTTAAATATTGAAATTAATTATAAATACTATTAAAATCTATATTATATAATTTTCACTTCTGTTATAAAAAGAGCTTAATAATATTTAGTCTACTGTAAATAGCATTTAATTATTTATGTAACAAAACCGAATGTATTCAAAGTTTCAATAATAAAGTTTCATGGTACTTGAATTTCACAGCATAGCTAAGTTATTAAGATAATTAAATTAAAATTTTAAATCGTGGTTTTCAATAATTTCTCCAAATTTCGATTAATTTTTTTCTTATTTCTATGAGGTTGAATATTTAATAAAATATAATTTAAATTTAAATTACATTATAAAACTAAAATCATGAAAAAGCTATATTGTAGATATAAAAATTTAGAAAATTAAATAATTTTAGTAAAATTAATTAATTACATAAATAAATTAAATAAAAATAATTGTTTGTTTAATAAAAATTCATGGCTAAACAGATTTCTAAAATGACAAGAACATTCTTTGACATCTCCGCTAATGGAGTTAACATGGGCAGAATTGTCTTCAAGGTATTATATTTTTTGTAAAAATTGTTTTATAAATTATTTAGCTTTACGATGATATTCCTAAAACTGCTGACAACTTCCGTGCTTTGTGCACCGGTGAAAAGGGATTTGGATATAAAGGAAGTAAATTCCACAGAATTATTCCACAGTTCATGCTTCAAGGTGGAGATTTCACAAAAGGTAATGGAACTGGAGGAAAGAGTATTTACGGTGAGAAGTTTGCTGATGAAAGCTTTAAGTATAAACATTCAAAACCTGGACTTCTTTCAATGGCTAATGCCGGTCCAAATACCAACGGATCTCAATTTTTTATTACTACCGTTGTTACCAAATGGTTAGATGGCAAGCACGTTGTTTTCGGTGAAGTTGAAGAAGGAATGGACATTGTCAAAGCCATTGAGAGATTAGGTTCAGATAGTGGTAATCCATCAAAAACCGTTATCATCACTGACTGTGGTCAATTGTAAATCAATAAATTTTGATTTTTTAAATTTAATTTTTGATTTATTACGTCAAAACAAAGTTCGTATAATTTAATTTCAAACATTTGTTGATATAACTGTTATTTCGTAATTTTAAATTTGATTAAATGTTGAGTAATTGTGTTATTGAGTAACTATTTCATCTATTCAAGCATGAATGTAATGGTGTATCAGATTATGAGCGTGAATAAGCATAGGAGAATAGATCGTAATATATAAACGCAGCATGGCGATAATATTGTTTATAAAATATCTTGAATTTAAATAATATTGATATATGTGAAATAGGGATGACCACAAAATTATTTACCCTAAAAACAACTAATAAATAAGTCATAAAAATGGAACGTTTAATATGAGTTGAATTTGATTTAGTAAAACAGGAAAATAAAATTATTCATATCAGTTTAGACACTTAAACCCCGCCATTGGATTTTTAATAAAAAAACAAGACAAAAAAAACTTTATTAAATGTAATACTTTGACATATGTCTGTATTCGCAGTACATTGTGATTATTTATTCAGAATATCAATCAATTGTAATTTATCAAATAATTTACAAAATTCTTTCACTTTAAAATTTGGATATATCTTATTTTGTGCCATTATTAAATATTTTTATTAATTTTAGAGAACAATGTGTTCTATATCCATCCAATAATTTTTTAAAAGTAAAATTATTGATTTTTTTAAATTAAATTATTACCAAAATTAATTTATTTTTGCGTATTTTAGTTGAAAATTTTTTATCCCCATTATGGCGAATTTCATAAGCAAGAAAAAAATCCGAAAATATTGGTGGGTTACAGGTCATCTAAGTTTCTACCTAATCGTGCTGTTTCCAGCGTAACCCAGAATACAATGGAATCATGGACCGCTTGACACCCGTTGAGCAATCAACGTTGGAACTGTGTCAAGGGTTAGGGTACAAGCAAAAAGTGAGCATGCTTGACATACTATAATTGTCTGCACCCTCTTGGGTTCACGGACTGCCGATTAAAGGCTTATGTCCGAATTCTATAGGTCCCCGTTACGAAAATTGACGCTATCTGATAATCGAAATACTAAATAACAACAACGATTTTTATTTGGGATCACACCCTTCATATCACGAGTTCAGGATGTTCTAGCAGACTCCTTCGGGGTGGTCTTTGTGGAAGTCTATTTACAAGGTGTTTGAGCCAGGCTGGCTTGCCGTATTCTAGCCCGAGCAGCCTTGTCCGGTCGGATTTTCTTCCTAGGAGGAACGGAAGATGCAAGTTCTTTCGGTTTGCAGAACATTTCGGTCATCGGTTGAATTTTGGAGATCGCGTCCCGCTCAATTGCCTGTTGGTGAACCTGGGTCTCCAAGTCCCTCACTCTCAGACGGAGAGCTCGTATTTTGACCTGGTCCTGAGCGCTCTGCAACTGCAACTGCGAAATCAGTTTTAGGCACTTCTGCATTTCAGCTGGCGGGAACCAAGTGCTTTCGAAATTTTGGCAATGGGCCTTGATTCGCATCAGTTTGGCGCTGTATTCCTCCATCTGTCGCTGCGCTCGCTCCCTCTCCGCCCGCATATCTTCTAAGAGCTTTATCACTAAAACAAAACGTAATCAATAATATGACTTCTCGTATTCTCGTCAAGGTTCCACGCCCTATTACCACCCTCATCGTAGTATAAATCGCAATCCCCAAGCCGCACATTTGCCCTGATACCGACTTACACCCCTGACTTAGCCTTATGGGTCTTGCTAGACGCTGTGACGTCTGAGCAATCGAATTAAGATTAATAAACGAAATATAAAAGAACAACAATTCACACGTGGATTATAATAAACCAATACAAAAGAAAAATACAAAAATGACAACACTTAAACCAAACCAGATATCAAGTCCTCGAGCCGTTGCAATCCATCCACGGTTGCCTTGACATCTTCGACCAGAGCGAGGGAGGTAGTATTGATAAAGGAATCACCGGGACCACATTCTGGTAGGTCCAGTCGTGTATCTTATACCAGATTCACCTGGACCTTAGCCGGGTGACTTCTCCATCTCGGTCCGGATTGGTGGAGTCTTCTGCCTCCTCGTGGCTCGTGTCGGTTGGTGAGGGACCGGCCTGTGCACTTCTTTGTCTCGGGTTGGGCATGCCTGTGATGATAAAAGAGACATTAAAACGAATACTTGTTCCTACATCTACGTTCGGTTACTCCAAGACGTCTAAATACACCATTACAATTTACATTCAAGCATGATATGCATTCAATCCAACAGACAATGATTTTTTGTATGTAAGGTAGATATAAATTACGAATTAATTAAGATTTAATAATTAATAATTAATATAGACGTAGGAATTAAGATTTTGTGTTTCTTTGCTATTTTTTAGTTAGTTTCTTGCACTACTTCTTGCATTGATATCATTTTATTTAATTTCTTTGTTTATATTTTTGTTGTTTTTCCTCTTAATAAATATTGTTTATTTAGTGTACTTTTTCATATTTAACTGAACTTATTGCTATTTGCGTGCTATGTACCTACGCACCTTAGTCACAAATCAGAGTTTTGGGTCTAGAAATCAGTTCTAGCCCAACAATATAGTTCTGACTACTTGAAATTTGGATTCATTAAATTACCTTCCAATAATACTACCGAAAAATGTGAAAAAAACGTTTTCAAATGAAGAGAAGAACATTTTAGAAAAATGCATCCGGAGAAAGCTGGGAAAGACATCCTATTTTCAAAAATTAAAAATGCAAAGAATTCAACTCTACCAGATATGTTTCGTTCGTTATATAAGGAATCTTATGATGAACTACTTGCTTCATACAAGATTTCCTTGCTCATTGCAAAAACTGCAAATCCTCATATAATAGGTGAACAGCTGATTTTTTGCCAACAGAGAATGAAGTAATCAGTACGATACCAACCCCAATAATATTCCAACACATTCAATGAATTAATACTGACTATTTCCCCAAAAGTATTGTAATTTACAAATACGAATCATTACCCGTTACAGAAAATCAAAATTCACTAAAATCATTATTTCCTACAATTATTATTTTGGTGTTATTAGTAATGTTTATTTGGTATTTTAACGTACTTTATTTTTAATTTAACTTGTATTTGTATTTTTATTTAATTTGTATTTGTAATTTAACTAAACTTACAGCTTTTTGCTTATGCATTGGTCTATTTTCAGTTTGTGTAAAAGATTTTAAAATTTTGAGCAGTGATTTAATATTAATTTCCCGCCTCATACAGTCCACTGATCATTATTGTGCTATAGTAAATAACAGAGTCGTTTTGTTTGGAGTTTAGTTATTTCTATGTATTTTAGGTATGTTGTATACCTATTTATTAGGGTGGGTCGAAAATTTTTTTTTTCTCCAAACATGCCTAAAAAGTTGTGCTTATGCTAGAAAATGAAATATCCCTGCAAAAGACTGCTGTTTAAAAGGGTTTACAGGTCCCAACTTTTGTTTGTATGTATTAGTACTATCCCAGTAAAAATGCTCGCACATGTGCCATTGTAAATTCATCCTGCAAGCAGTCACACGCTTGCAGAAAGACCATTTTTGACATGCTCTATTCACAAGTCCAAGCTAACGCGTGCATGTATAGAGAGGTTAATTCACGGAAGCACCTTCACACAAGCACTCACAAAGACAATTTCTTCTGAACAATACTAACACACACACTACAGTCAACACATAATCCACATGGATACTACTAGTCAGTCTAAACTCAGATAATTTAATTTGTTTCGATTGGATGTCAAGTGTTTGCTGGACATAATTAAAAAAGTTAACTTGATGATTCACTTTTATTTTGCCAGAGCTGAGTACAGAAGAGCAGTTATGAAGGGACAGAGAAATAAGCAATTTCGCAAAACAAGAAGTAAATCACGTCATTGTCTGTTTGGTCAAACTTGTGAACTACCCAGAAACCAATTACCTACTTGTGAAGATGTGTTTCGTGATTACTGTTACAATGAGAAATGTACGCAATTTCATACTGGCTTTAACGAACAAGCAACTCTTCTCGCAAATAAGGTGAAGGAAATTTATATGAAGGCAAGTATCCCAACTGTTGAGTTCAGTAGTATTGTGGTTCGTGTCAAGCGACTAATATCAAAAGTGCGTGAATTAGAGAAGTATCCAGTATGCAAGAGGTCATCTGCCAAATTTCAAGATAAGTTAAGCTCGTTTTCCAAATTGTTTGACATATGTTGCTGCAAATGTTTTAATGATGGTGCTCGTGGAAGAAGTCAGTGTACATGCCGATTGGCCTTGAAAATTCCTACCTTAGAGTGGGAGTTCTGGATTGACCAACAAACTACCAGAAACATGAAAATCGGAAATACGGACAGACAGGAAACCTCAAAATTGAAGAGAAAACAAACGAAAAGCAGCCCTACAGGAAAAGGAAAACAAATGAAAAATGAAATAATGGACACTGAAGTTAACGATCTACATCCGACCTCAAGAAGTGACACGGAGAGTGAAGCCGCTAGTGATGAAAGTAAAGATAAGTTAGACAATTCAACAGAAAGCTCAGAGTCAAGCGTAGAAGAATGTGATGAATTTCAAAATAGAAGACATTATCCTGAATTAAGTAAAGCTGTTGACAGATGTGGTGTGAGCAACAGAGACACGTGTTTGCTAGTAAACGCTTTTCTGAAAGATATGGAACTGTTATCCTCTCAAACAATCATCGATCCCGCAAAATTACGACGTCAGAGAAAGTACTGGAGGGAGAGAGAAATTGAACAGCATTCAGCAGAAGCGAAAAACTTGATTTGCCTCGGTTTCGACGGGAAACAAGATTCCACCTTACTTCATAGAAGGATCCTAAAAGAGGAGCATTATGTGATTGTCGCCTTTCCAGGGGATACATATATCGATCATGTTGTACCTCAAAGTAGTAAAGCTGTGGATATTGGCAAAGAAATCATGTCAATCATCGTTAGCACGCAGTCCTCACTGACCCTTCAAGCAATTGTGTGCGATGGAACCAATACAAACACCGGAAAAAATAATGGAATAATCAGAAGACTCGAAAAAAGCCTAGGGCGACCTCTACAATGGCTGATATGCTTGTTGCATGCAAATGAATTACCATTCAGGAAGTATTTTTCAGTCGTCGATGGTGGAGAAACAAAAGGTCCAAAAACGTCATGTGGTGAAATAGGAAGCGTTCTTGATTTTGATCCAAAAGACAAGCCCGTGGTAGCCTTTATGTCCCTTCCTGGAAAGGTCGTAGATATTAGTGAAAATGTCAAGAAAGAATTGAACACTGATCAATTGTATTTCCTCAGAGTATGCTTGGCAGTCCAGAAAGGGTACCACAACAACAAGGATGTCCCTTTTCTACAAATGGCACAACCAGGAAATTTGAATCACAGTCGCTGGCTAACGAAAGCTAATAGAATTCTGCGACTATATATGTCCGAAACTGCTCCATCTGAACCTCTCATGCGAATAGTGAAATTTATTGTCAATTTCTATGGACCGTCATGGTTTTATATAAAGATTCACTCGTCATGCCAAGATGGTGCAAGAAATATTTTTTATATGCTCCAACTTCTGCAGGATTTGGATCCATCAGACCAAGAAATCATCTTTCCTGTCATTCAGAACAACAATTACTTCTCACATCCAGAAAATATACTCCTAGCTGCTGTTGGTGATGATGATGAAGAAATCAGAAAGTTTGCAACAGAAAAAATCATAACTGCAAGACAAAATTTTCTCCCTTCCGAAGTGATTCGCACTATGGACAAGAATACTGTCTTTCTTCAGTCGTCTGCTACATCATATGCTGACATGATTGACTGGACAAAATGTAATTTGACGCCTCCCCCTCTTTTATCTCATATATTGGATCATGAATTGAAGATGAATAAGAAAATTACATTAGAACAATTTCCCTGTCATTCTCAAGCCGTTGAAAGAGCCATCAAAGAGCCATGTTTCTTCTGCCAGTTGCAAAGTGTTTGGTCACAAGTCCAGACATGGTATGGTACTACTGTGTAAAAAATCAAGGAAGGAATTGCCCAAGGTGCAAAGCAAAGCTGATTTCATGTGACTTCTTTTTATGCCCTCGCTAATACATTTCTAAACTTTTGGCTGGATGTTTTTAATAAAAAATAATTTCGAAAGTTGATTTTTGTCTTTGAAAAGGATAATTCAAATTTGGCCCTTCCTAATCACTGACGTTGTCAGGATATATTTCAATGCGGGATGAGGACACAGAATATACTATCTCAGCCCAAGAGAGTAAATAATATACTTATAAGCTCTTAAGAAAGCTACATCTAAATATGGACAAAGGCGCAAAACACATTCCGACACTAGCCAAATTACATTGTTTTCACACTTATGTTGAACTGCATTTTCGGAGAAAAGTTGGGAGCAGTAAATGTCCATAAATCTAAGTAAAATGGTTTGATTCGATTTTTCTATACCAAAATACAACTTTTTAACCATGTTTCCTTTCTTGAACTCAAAATTTATTAACATTCGACCCACCCTACTATTTATTATAAAACTGCTGAAATCAGTATTTAAATAATCTTGGTTATTAAGAAAATAAATTTTCGTTTATCGATTAATTCAAGTCTGAAACAGTTTAGAATAAAAGATTATATAATAAATATTTCTCACCCAAAATTCGTTTTGGTAAAAAAATATTTTAAATTGTAATCATATAAAAATAAAAACTTAAATTTAATATAATCATTATACCACAACATACTCAGGATTTCTCCACTGCAGTGAGATCCATTCTTACCCACGAATATTTAAAAATAGTTTTAATACTTTATTTAAATATACTTTCCAAAATTAACAATACTGAAAATTTCATGTCCAAAAAAAAATGTTGATGAATATTTAATTAACTACAAAATCGTTAGCTAACATTAACAAACTTTGAACAAAAATTAGTCAATCAATAGAATGTATAGTTAAATACAAATTTGAAAACGATACAATTAAAAATAATTAAACGCAATTCCAGCACATTAACTTATTGACTATCAATCTAGAAAACACTTTCACAACGGTTTCACTATTCATAAAATACTAATGATATTTATAATTGCCCACAATTTTCTATAAGTATTTCATGTGCCGGTTTCCCACTATCACTTCCCATCTTTTCGATTTGTTTTACTAAATCCATTCCTTCTACCACTTCGCCAAATACAACATGTTTTCCATCCAACCAATTAGTTAATACTGTAGTAATAAAAAATTGTGAACCATTCGTATTTGGTCCAGCATTGGCCATTGACAAAAGTCCGGGTTTGGTATGTTTGAATTTGAAGTTTTCATCAGCAAACTTTTCACCATAAATACTCTTCCCGCCTGTTCCATTACCTTTCGTAAAATCACCTCCTTGAAGCATAAAATTTGGAATTATTCGATGGAATTTGCTTCCTTTATAACCGAATCCTTTTTCTCCTGTACAAAGACACCGAAAATTTTCAGCTGTTTTGGGTACATCTGCATCATAAAGCTAAATTTATCGTATTAATAAATAAAATAAAAGTATTAAGCCTTACAGTAAAAACAATTCTACCAAGTTTTTTCTTATCAACAGCGATATCAAAGAAAGTTTGTACCACCATGTTGAGGAAATAATTTACTGCTTTGTCACAAAAACAAGAAGGTTCCTTATTTAAAACAAAATAGAATAATAATTCAGTTTTAAAAATTATTTGGAAATTAATATATTTTTATTATTTAATATTATAAATATAAATCCATTTTATAATTATTGAATAACAATTTATTTTTAAAAACTTCTTATTCATAAATTACTTGATAGAATATTTTAAATTGAAAATTTAATATACTACTAATATGTATATATATATAAAATTTTAAAGATTTTTTTATTGAAATTATATTATATAAATCCAAAATTTTAAATGTAAAGCTAATAAATTATAGACTTTAGCAATAGCGTTAATTAAATTATCGCTGTTTATGCTTAAGTTATAAAGTTCACTTTATGATTACGAAAACTTAATTTCAAAATTTTAATTAACAGATTAATACTTCAATATGTTTAATTCAAATTTACTGAAATTGGTCTTGCACAAAATTAAGTATGATCTTAATTATATTATTCGTATTCATTTCATTTTAGAAAAATTTTCTGTGTTGATCCCATTAAAACCAAATGATCTTGATATCTTACCATCACTACTTTACCCATTGTCAATAGAAATAGACAAGTGAACTCCTTTTCCAAAACTACTCTTCATTGGGTTTTTTACTTACAGATTCATGACTTCTCATAAAAAATTAAACATCACTTTATATTCATAACTAGGATTATAAGTGCTTTTCTTTGTATGATTTACGTTACTGGCTGCTAATCAATGTTTTATCTTTCAAATATTCGACTGTCCTTATTTCTCGTTTTAGCATTGGGCATTTTGGACCTGTAAGATGTATTTATATAAACTATTCATATTTATAGCATTTACATTTTATTATTTGAATGTTGTGCTATGTTGAAATTGTATGTTGAAATTGTTCGAAATATTATTTGGATTTGAATTAATTCCCCAGAAATGAAATAAGGAAATACGTTGTTTAAATAATATATAATTAATCACGACTTTGAATTTATTAATGTCTAAAATTAAAACGAATCCTACATGACGACCACGCCTATGCTGCAGTTTATCAGACCCCTAGAAACATTCGAAATCAGCGATAACATAGAAAAATTTATTGACAAAGAAAACCATATCATCGTCAAAGGAATGAAAGAATCGAACAAAGTTGGAATCTGGGACGACCGAAAACAAATACTCAAAGATCAGGAAATCGAAATGAGTGGGAAAAGACCAGAAATCAAAGACAACAGTGGTCCGCGAGACATTTTTATCAAAATGTTTATCAAACTAAGATAATCGCATGTGAAGATGTTGGGCTTGTAGAGAAGAAGGTCATCTAAGATCAGAATGCCCAAATGTTAAATACAACCATTGCCACAAGAATGGACACTTCAAGCACCAGTGTTATGAAGTTAGTCCACAAAGGAAGTTCCAGATGTGCTAGGTACATGGCTGTTTCCAAAAACGAGTGCGAACGATTAGTGGAAGGGGATGACCTAAACGAATCTGCTCCGACATCTGGGGCAGTGATAACAGCGATAAATTGAATGTAAATGATATTTTCGAACAATGTTTGCATGGATTTCGATGATTGTGAATGTATGTATGACCTGAATGAGAATGAATGTAATTTGAAAGTTGATATGTATTTTGATAATAGTTTGAATGAACTTAATTATTATAATATTTAATTATTATGATTTATATAATTTAAATGTAAATAAATTAATTTTTAAACCACATCACTCTAGTAACGTTAAAAGTCCGAATACTTATAATATAAAAGTGGAATATAGAAATTAAAGAAATTATAATTAATTATAAGACCCAGCGTTGAAATTGAAATAAATAAAGAAAAAGCAATGTGTAGGCAAAGATTAGTGTTTTAGAATACGAGATTTATAAAAGATTTGAAAACGTAACATTGGAGAAATGTGATATTGAAATGAAATGTAGACACGGCAGTGGCATAACTGTAATGGGAAAGATAAATATAACTGTAACTGTAGGGGATATTTCAAAACCAATAGAATTCTATGTTACTCGAGGAGTTGTTTCAAAAATAATTGGGGGGTTAAATCTTTTAATGGAATTTAATATATATTTACAAAGAACCGACAGTGAGAAATATGAGATAAGTTATATTGAAAAAAAGAAAGGATTTTAAAAAAATGGAAAAAGAAGACAAAGAAATCGAGAAATTGATTGAAGAATATGAAACAGTATTTATGAAACATAAATAGGACATTGGTAAAACAGAAATAGTACAGCACGAGATAAATACGACAGGACCTCCAATTGTTATTAATCCAAGACGTCAACCAGTACATCTCTTATCGAAAATCGAAAAAATATTAAAGAGATGGAAAAGAATGGTACTATAAAGAAATGCGAATCACCTTGGAATTCGCCACTGGTATGCATTAAAAAGAACGACAAAGATGAGATAAGGATTTGCTTAGATTTTCGAGCATTAAATTTAGTAACAGAGCGACTTATTTTTCCAATACCAAATACAGAAGAAATTATGGACGCTCTTAATGGATCGAGATCTTTCACAACACTGGATTTGGACAGCGCATATTACCAAGTGGAGTTAACTGAAGATTCAAAAAAGACAACAGCTTTTTCTACAAAGAATGAGCATTATTGCTTCAATCGTATGCCATTTTTCGATAGCGCGGCTAGTGATACCTTCCAGAAATTAAGGACGAAGTGCTTGGATCACTAAATTGGAAAGAAGCTGTAGTGTACCTAAACGACATCCTAATATTTTCAAATACTAAAGAAGAACACAAAAAGAGTAAAAAATGTTCTAGACAGAATTAAAACAGCTGGATTAAAGTTGAACCGAGAGAAATGTCACTTTTTGAAATGTGAAACTAATTTTTTAGGCCATATCATAAATAAAGATGGTATAAGAACGGAGGATCGTAAAATAACGCAATAAAACAGTTCGAAAGACCAAAATGTTTAAAGAGGTTGAGAAGTTTTTTGGGATTTACGAATTATTATCGAAGATTCATTGAAAATTATACAAAATTTTCTAAGAACTTGGAGAAATAATGTGGGAGTAACCATAAAAAATTAATATGGACATATGGATGCGAAATAGCGTATTTTAAAAAAGAATTTATATTAGATACTAATGCAAGCTTTGATAGAATAGGAGCGGTGTTATCACAGTTTGATTCTAATGGAAATGAAAGAGTGATTGCGTATGGATCGCGTGCAATGAATACACACGAATTAGGGTATTGCATCACTAGAAAAGAACTACTTGCAATTTATTATTTAAGTTACATTTTAAACATAATTTATACGGGAAGCGATTTAGACTCCGAACAGATCACAAGGATATAACATTTATGCTTAAAACCAAGAAACCTATTACACCACAGTTTCAGACGTGAATTAACCATCTTAGTGGTTTGGATATGGATTTAGAGTACAGGAAAGGCGAATTACATTTTAATGCTGATGTTTTATCACGGAACGAATGTGACACATGCATCAGCGTTGATACTAGGAGATGATGGTTCCATGTGGCAAAAGGACTCTATAGACATTGCTGGTATATGAGAAAAAATGCTGAAAGGAAAAGAAATCAAATTTGAAATTAACAACAATGTGATAACAACGAACAAAAGGAAAATATGGATACCAAAGGAAAATATAAGACAATTCGTAAAACACGCTCATCAAACCTTAGGCTTTAGTCCTGTGGAAATAGTATACGGTAAGTAAATATACAAAGAATGGCAATCAAGAGATAACAAGGATTCAGACGTTAAAGAATACGTGAATATTAGGAGTAAAAAAAGAGAAACAATGACTGCACAATTGGAAAAGAATGAAAGAAATGTATCATATAACAATGAACTACGAACAAATCGAGAATTTAATGTTGGGGACTTTGTGTGGATAAAAGAGGATGTTATCTCAAAAGAGGATAATAGGTATGATGGTCCTGGTGAAATTTTTGAGAAACGGCACAATCATAGCTATGTGGTAAAAATGCCAACTGGGAAAATAAAAATTAAAAATATAGATTGGCTAAAGAAATATAGAAACTGAAAAAGATTATTAAAGAGGGGAGTGTAAGATGTATTTATATAAACTATTTATATTTATAGCATTTATATTTTATTATTTGAATGTTGTGCTATGTTGAAATTGAATGTTGAAATTGTTCGAAATATTGTTTGGATTTGAATTAATTCCCTCGAAATGAATTACGAAAATATGTTTTTTAAATAATATATAATTAATCACGACTTTGAATTTATCAATGTCTAAAATTAAAATGAATCCTAACAGGACCCATTTTCGGTTAATTTTATGGCATCTCTTGAAAATTTGGCAACGATTCTCGAATATTTTTTGGTTTTACTTTCTTGTGCGTATTACGATTTTACTTAAATCATTACTCAAACACGTGATTTCTATTTACCTTAGAACAAAGGTTTCTAAAACCTGAGTCACGGATTTACTTATGGTGGGTCACCAAAAGTTCTAATATTCAGTTGATCAATATGTTGAGTTTAAAAAATATTAAATAAGTTATATAAAGATAATCAATTAAAAGACTCAATGTTTTTTTTTGGTGTGGTTGAAGAAAGGAAATTGACCAGAGAAAAATAAGTAATAAATTCAAATAAAATTAAAGTAAAGCCGTAATTATTGAACCTATAAACCTAAAAGAGAAGAAATACATATAAAAGGTCAAAATTAATTAAAAAAGGAAAAAGTACTTACAATTATTGTTTATCTCATTTAAATGAGTGGTGGATAACGATCAAGAGAAAATTCTATACCTAAACTCGCTTCCATTACCCTTTGCTCTCCCAATTAGTTTCGCTTCGCTTTTTCCCTTTCACAAAACCGCATAATTATTGATTTCCACTAAGTAGCCACCGAGATTGACGTTGGTTCTAAAAGTTAGTGGTGGCCATCAGTGAAAAGTGTTTTTATCAGTGAAAATAAATAAAATAAATTATTAATAGTATTTAATTATTACAAAAAATAGAAATAAATTATTAATATTTACTAAAATTGGAAATAAAACAAAACTAATAATTAAAAATTACAATATTTAGAAAGTAAATAAAAATAGTATTTAATAAGTATATATATAATTAGTAATTAAAACATTACTATATATAGAATACTGCGTAGTATAAATAGAGATAAGAATTTTAGTTCCGACACACAAAAACTTCGGTTCACCCGTTTGCACTGAATAAACGCATCTATAATATGGGTTGGTATGTACAACCCATATTATAGATGCGTCATTATTTGTGATTGAATTTTTTGGAATGTGGTTAGACATAATTATGTGGTAAATACTTATTTAGCTATTTTATTTTTTTTTATATTTTTTAGGATTTTTATTAAATTTTATGAAGTTATTTGGAATTATTTCGATATAATGTAAGTCAGATATATTTTTAAATAAAAAAACTAATATTAAATTTATTAAAAATTGAAGATAAATCTTACGAAATAATGTCTTTATTATCTATACAACTCAAAGTTGAGTTTTCGGAAATTTCGTCAAAATTTTATCGGTCATTTTTTCTAAAGATTTCTAAAAATGTCTATAAATTATTTATTATAGTACGTTTATTCATTACAACGACTCTACATATCGAAAATTTTCATGCATTTTTTACTATGTGTTGTGTTTGTGTGTGTCAGTTTATTTTTTCTACCACTTACTCACTTTCTATATTAAATGCGTTTATTTATTGCAATGATAAAAATCAACACACAGATAAGTTTGTATGTTTATATAATATACACATATTGATTTTTTTTTATATTATACACCTAATTCCGAAAGTTAACATTGTCTATAATATACGTTGGTGTACACACCAGTTGCGGTGACTCACCATTTGTCTGACAATGTTAACTTAATTTCATTTTTTTCAATTTTTCAAAAATCATTTTCAGGAAAGTTTTTGAATTTTAAGTGACTTTTAAGACTTGAATTTTGATTTTATATAATTATGAGATCATTATTCAAGTTCTTAAATATTACTGTTAATCAGCATTTATAATATAACATATTGATAATTCAATTTCAGGTGTTTTTAGGAATTTATGAATTTATTAGGAATTATTTCGTTAAAATGTAAGTTAGATATTTTTATAATTATAAATAAATGAAGTAATCACCAAACACATTTATTTTTTAAGACATTTAGGAAAGAAGCGGCGTATATGGATAAAATAGTTTTTTAAGTTTTTGTAATCTTCTTTCGCTAGCTCATTTTCAATAGCCTCAAATCGGCTTGGAAAGGACATGGAGCTAAATCCATTTGTCCTTGATATTGTTTTTCTGATGCTGCCTTTAATTTTGCTGAACACGCTTTCTATTTCCCACAAATCCGACAAGACAGCTCGAGCGAAATTCAGACGTACGCAGATGACGAAGGTGCCGATTACTAAGCCGAATTGAACTGTTTTAACTACAATATACTGAGATGTCTGATTTGTTGTTCATGTGTACTATTATAAAGTAGTTTGTTTTCAAAAGACTCAAACTGAGATATAGGGATGAGGCGGATTCGTAACACCATCAAACATAAGGGACCGGTAGAAATCGAACATAGGCCTTCTATTGGCATTCCGTGAATCCAAGTGAGTACTGGACAATTATAATGTACGGAGTATGCTCACTTTTTGCCAGTACTCAAACCCTTGATACAGTACCAACGTTGATCATTCAACGGGTGTCAAGTAGTAGAATTTCCATTGTATTCTGGGTTACGCTGGAAACAGCACAACGATGTAAAGGGTTCAATTTTCAGTAACCCACCAATAATTTGAAATTCTTATTTCCCTTTTGCACTTATTAATTAGCAATGACCGTTCTCCTGCTTTGTTGCTTGATTTATTTTATTTGCTCATCCTTTCTCATTTCTCAATTTCTTTGTCTTCCGTTTTCTTTTCGAAGTTCCAATTTCCCTATCGGGTTCCCCCAAGTTATTTTATTTATTTATAATATTATTCGTTATCTAGGTATCCTCAACATATTTATTATTTTTAGTAATTATTTGTTACCCTATATATCTATTTATATTTTATAATCTACTTTATTTAGCATATTTTTTAATTATAGTAATTAATTTATACTAATTATATATTATTTCTATTTATAATTATTATTTATCTATTTATAGTATCTATTTATTCCTAGTTTCTATTTATAGTAATTATTTATTTATAGAATTTAATTATTTATCTTATAACTTAGCCCCTTATGTAAGGTGACCAGATTTTTAGATGGACAAAGCGGGACAACTTTGAAGGACGGGGGTATCAACAAAAATTTTCATATAGAATAAAAATAATATGGTAATATTTTTTGATTTTTAACATAAGTACAATTTATAAATATAAAAAATTGTATAATATTTTATTCCTTGACATATATTTTATTCATTTTGAGGCTGGATAAATCGTAAAAAGTCGCCATCTAATTATTTATTTAAATATTTTATTTTTATTTGGACTATTTATCATTGTATTGTGTACTTAAATTTTAATGTAAAAAATAGCTTTTATTTAATACTTGTTTATCTGTAACACAAACATTTTAAAACATAAAGGGAAATATATAATCAGGCAATTAAATAAATATTAATATTATTATAATAATAATTTCATCAATAAATAAATTTATAGGTTAACTATTATTCAATTATTATTCAAAATAGCTAGACAAATAAATAAATATTTTAATTTCATATTATATTTTTATTCAACACCCTTAGTTAGAAAAATAGTTTAAATATTTTTCATAGCCACAACATCAGTGTAAATACTGAATGTCGGGCACAGGACCATTTATCGGCCGCTCGTGAACTCATTCAAATACTAGGCGGTTATAGTTCATAGAGGTATACTCACCTATCACGAGTATTCCACACATACGACACATTACCAGCGTTGATTAATCGACGGGTGTCGGATCGTTAAACAAGTCTTTGTATCTTGGGTTGCGCCTGAACGGGTAAAATGTGGACTACCTGCGATCTACCATTACATTATTGATGCATTTTATTATCTATCATGTAACTAACAAACTTAAAAATGAGAGTGAAAGGGCCTCATAAGTGGAATGGCGTAGAGCCTCTCTTCGTCTAAATCCGATCTTGGGTGTATGTGAATAGAGATACCGTAAAATCTCGATTATAATACGCACTCGTGTATAATATACACGCTTTATTTTGCGGGTATTTTTCGGCAAAATCAAAAATTTGAATATAATACTCAGCGCATAACTTTTCAAACTTTTATTGAATAACAAAATATAATTATTTATTAAAATTTTTAATAATAAGAACAAAAATGCATATTCTGTAGAAAAGCAACTTAAATTAAGCAGCTCATTCTTAATTACTATCACCAGAATACATCTCACCTAGTGTTGTTGCGTCTATTTCACAATTATTCTTGCCGTCGTATTAAATATCGCCATCATCATCCACACCTGATGACACCTGTCCACATTCCACTGCCCACTACCGTACGAAATTTTCGATATACAACATTTCAGTAAGCCCTGCTTAATAATAGCTGATCCAATTCATTCCATGCCGAAAGTACCCATTCTGCAACTTCCAAGAGAGTCGGTTGACGCATACCGTCGCCTAACCAAGCATTCCATTTACGACGGATAACTTCTTTCATCGGCTTTATAAACAGAAACGTCTAAAGGTTGAAGTAGGCTGGCAATGCTCCCAGGAATAATGACCAGATCCGACTTTATTTGGTTCATTTCCCTTTGAATAGAAGGCATCTAATCGAGAACTGATATTTTAACGCATTTTTAACCAATCAATAGTCAGTGCTTCATCCACCCAGCCCTTCTCATAGACATGGATGTGTACACCCTTTGGAAATTGTAGTTTTAAAAGGGTCTTCCTTTTAAAAACGATGTACGGCGCCAACTTTCCTCTATCTGAGGTACACGTTAGCATGACAGTGTAGTGACACTTCTCGTGTCCAGTTGTCCGAATTGACAGTTTTTCCACCATTCACTTTTATTGTCCTGTTGTATGGCATATCAAAAGTTAGGGGTGTTTGATAGGCGTTTCCAATATGTGAAAAGTCCTTGTGTTCCTTTTCTCAATTTTAGCAAACTTTTGGAACTCCAGAAGTTTATCTTCCTGGTCATGTGGAAGATGCTGCGCGATTGTGGTTCTTTTATGAACAGAAAGTGCATGTTATTTCATGAAACGAATTGCATATCCGTATGAAGCTTTAAATTCTATTGCGTCAATGTCAACTTTAGTTTTTTACATACATTTGATATGAACAATGTCTTCCAACGTAAAATTTATCACAATATACATAAGCTTAAAACCATATTTTCTTTTGTACTCGAGTATAATACGCACCCTCATTTTTGCGGAGTAAAATGTGAAAAAAAGTGCATATTATACTTGAGATTTTACGGTACTAATAAGAAAATTAAGATTAGTTAGCCTTACTTACAATTATTAATAAGTTATCAAAAAAAATTTTTTTCTTCAAAATTTTGAATATTTAACTTTTATTTAAATTAAATTTAATATTTCAACCGTGATAGAGGTTAACTAAAGTTTTACTTTCATATTCATTACTTAAAGATACGGATCATCATTGAATGCCCTTTGAAAATAAACAGTTTATATTTAATTATTAGCATTTGTAGTTTGTTTAAATTACGTTAATCATTAATTGAAGATTTTTATAATGGTACAAACTTATTTTGACATATCTGTAGATGGAACAAAGCTCGGTCGGATAGTATTTAATGTAAGCTTTTTAATCTTAATTAAAAAACATTTCATCTATTTAATAGCTTTATGTAAAAGATGTTCCAAAAACAGTTGAAAACTTCCGCGCATTGTGTACTGGTGAAAAAGGATTTGGATTTAAAGGAAGCAAATTTCATAGAGTAATACCAAATTTTATGCTACAAGGAGGTGATTTTACTAGAGGAAATGGAACCGGTGGAAAAAGTATTTATGGTGAAAAATTTGAAGATGAGAATTTTAAAATAATGCATACTAAACCTGGACTTTTGTCAATGGCAAACGCTGGTCCTAATACAAACGGCTCTCAGTTTTTCATTACGACAGTAGTTACTGGTTGGTTGGATGGTAAACATGTTGTGTTTGGAGAAGTTGCTGAAGGCATGGATGTAGTTCAAAAAATTGAAAAATTAGGGTCTGCTAGTGGCAAAACATCTAAAACGGTTTCAATTACTGATTGTGGGCAACTTTAGATTATTTAACTTGTTACTATTCATGTCGTTAAGTGTTTCAATAAAATCAAATAGTTTTTAGTTATATTTCATTGCATTCAAAATTTGTTAAGGAATTGAATCAAGTAACGGTCAGTTATAACTCAATTTTTTTTTGAATTTCAAATTTTCCTATCCGTTCAGTGAATTCAATTGTATTTTTATTATCACAATTTTGATTTCTGTTTAATTTTGTCAGACGAATATTTTTCAAATTATAAATTTTTTACAATAAAAACCCATCACTGCTTATTTCTTTAGTGCTATGTGATTTGTAGAAATATCTACTAATATATAAAAGAAATTTGTGTAACTCAAATATATAATATTTATGATGAAATTCTGTTAGAATATGGGAGCAACTACTAAGGACGTCTCTAACAAAAGCAATGTTTAACCAACTAAATCCCTTTTCAGGAGACTCCCAAACCCTTCACGGGGATATCCTTTATCGTGAAAAGAAATTTATAACATAGAATTTGATTGTAACTATTGTTTAGAATATAATTTAATAAAAATTGGTAGAATTTAAAGAACTGTACTAAGATAACTGAGAAAATAATATTTGGGGTGGAGGGGGTTTTGGATACTAAATAAATCTCTGACCGAAAATATTATACTAAAGCATTACAAATGAATCTGTGTTATAAAATTAGATTTTCTTGTAAATGACCAGCTTGAAGTTTTATATGCCGTTTTAAATGAAAGTGTAAGTTGTAACAAAGGGTACTATCTCTCTCTATTGTCCACTTTGTTCTTTAGGAGATTTACGGTTTACGGAATTTAAAACCCTTTTCCAACAATACCGATGGACCATGAGTGATTATGAACTTCTGATATATAGCATAGAAATATCAGTGAAAACTAAGGTGGAAAACAACTAATAATAATATTTGAGAATACTTGAAAGTTTATTTCTGGTAAATTTCAGGGAATGTAGTTCTAATGTACTCTTATTTGAACTTTCGAAAATTATCCAAAAATGGTGTCCAAAACTAATATTAAACAATAAATATTTTGTATTGCATCTGTCCATTTAATTAAATTAATTAAATTAACTTAATTTTATACTTTTTAAGTTAATACATATTGCACCAAAATGCTTTTCTATTGTTTTAATTATTAATGAAATAATATTTATTTTGATACGCCTATTTCGGATTCTCGCAGCACTTTCACACCTTTAAAATAATGCATGTCTAACTTAATGGAGTGAATTTTATGTAACAAATGCAAAGTTAACAGTAAAATTTTCATCACAATTGGACAAAGACCCTACCCTTCACCCACAGACAAATTCTTACTACGCTCTTGTATTCAGTATTACTACTAAGCTCGTATTATCAAATTAGTATTGGGTTCATAACTCAATCATTAGATTGACATTTGAATTTTAAGTTTAAAAATTAAAGTCATGTTTAATCTAGAAAATCATAATATTGACGCACATTTTATTTATTATCTATTTACTACATTTAATTTAATATTGCGTGATGCATTTGACAGCTGAAGTATAAAGTCTATGAATATGTGAACTTTATTCATAAATGTGGATTATTGATAACAATGTGTTCCAATTGTTGTAAATAATGGTTTATAAACAATCACTATTGGTACAATTGAATGATTAATAAATCTTACAATTTTATTTTTAATTATATTGTAGACATGTGAAAAATTTCAAATGCTCCATGACCTTGAAATATTTGTATGTTTCAAGATAAAAGTCAGCCAACTTTTTTAAATGAATTGTTTCATTTATTATAATTCAGACAGTTCAATTTGTTGTACAAAATTATCTATAATTTCTTACTAATATCGATAAGCGATAAGCCTTATATTAAAATACTAATTTTGAAAGAAATTTAAATATCATAATAGATAGATAGACGTCTCTGTTACTAGTGCATTATTACTTTTGCACATGTAATTCTGGCTGCCATTTTGAGGTGAACTGTGCTATTTTTAACTTCGCTCAAACTCAACCTTAGATTTGAGAGACGAATGCTGCTTACATGAGCAGAAACTAAAAATATTGTATATAGTCAGATATTGAAATAAATTTGTAATGACAGGATTAAAAAATAATTATCATTGGTGGGATGCAGGCAATCAATATTTTACTCTTTCGTGCTGTTTTTAGCGCAATACAGGATACAAATCTTTCTACTACTTGATACCTACTGAACGAATAAACTTGGTCATGCATCTGATTGAGGAATAATCGCGAAAAGTGAGCACATCTCAGTGCACTATAATCAATAAGTATTCGAATAGATCCACAGATTACCAATAGAAAGTCTCTGTCCATCTTTAGTTTAGGTCCATAAACAATTTACATTTCTCCGTAAAAGATTAATGAATTCATGATCTCGGTAAAATAAATATATTTTATCATCACAGTAATCGACTTTCAAGTTATCTATTTATGCTTGATGCTCCTCTGCTTCTAATTTCCAGATCCTGCCTCTAACATCCCGAATCTTCAACCAGTAAAGCGTCGCCTACTCATGGAGTTGCGGCGTGAGGGCATTCTGTTCTTTCATAACTTCCGTAGGTAACCAGGTAGCTTCCATATTCCTACCTTTCAGCTTGCCCACACGAACCAGTGCCCATCTGGCTAGATAATGAATGTAGATCCGCTCGTAAATTTTAATAATGTGTTCCAATAAAATTAATAAGGAATATTTTAATCTTTCAAAAGTTTTATCATTATAACATTTCAAACTAAAGTTTCGGGCATATTGGCTCGTGTATACTGTTTTTAATCCCCGTGTCCATGTGTCTATTTTACACATGCATCTCGACATCCAATTCCATTAATCAAAAAATAATACACACGAAAAAATTTATTTTAAAAATCGATGATTCCATTAAAATTGTTTCTACCTCTCTCGTCATTTGGAATTCAGTCTGGATCTCCGTCCGAAAGAGCGTATCAGAGTTAAGCCCTCCGGGAGGATAGCACCCTGGTTGGTTTCACAGCGCTGTTCCGTCCTTCAGCGTTCGTTGGATGGATGCCGAAGTTCACCATCAGTCTTCCTCTATTCACTCTAGACGGGAAATATCAAAGTTCCCTTCTTAATGAGTTCTGTTTTCTAAAATTGAAAAAAAAGAATATTATCTTCATACCACTCCAATCACTCTCGTTGTCAGTCACAAATGAACTCTCACACATATCTTATTAATGGATTTTTGAATTGTTGTTTACCCAACTCGAATTTTCTTCAATGAGTTAATTAATTAATGATTTCCTGTTTTTTCCATTCCCTTGCTTTTCGAGCCTTTCTAAACGCATTCTAACAAATTCATAAATACCATGATTTTCCCTCTGTCAAATCTGTACCTGGCCCGTTTTTCAAATTCAAATTTGATAGTTTATTGATTTTTTATAATATCGCATTCTTTGTCATTCGGGTTTTAATTATACCATTTTTTGACTGATTCCAAGACTTATTAAGGTAATTTAGTTTTACAATCCCAATACTATGATAGGTCGAATAGTTATGTCTGTGGTTGATCTGCTACTCAGGTTTCTGCTACTCACACGAATTTACACAATTAAAGTTGATTTCTGGCTAAGCGTATTCGTTCTCGATAAGTGACGCATCAGCTTTGGCTAGCCTCTTAAGGGCACATTTATGTGACGCAGTTTTCTTATAATTGAACAATATTTGTCGTAATGACATAAGCTGTTGTTTTCGATTAATACCTTCATTCCCATCTTTGCCTCGACTCCGAGTCTGCCAACTTTTCGGTAAGAGAAACAGCCAAGTTTTTTGATCATTGACAGATAGCAGTCATAATTCGTACAGAACTCATTTTTTTGATACAAAATCCAGCAGGCAGGCCAGTTAGCATCATCAGGTTGTAGTTGCTCAATAGCAGCAGATTATTCAAGAGCGCTATCTGAAGGCACTATTTCCGACGGTTCCGTTATGGTTTCTGTTGTGACACCAATTTATGCCGGTATTTCTTCACTCCATCTGCTTTTGTAATTTACCGGAAAATCGTTCGATTGCAAAGCCAAAAAGAAATCAAAAACCTTCATTTTCAAAGTGAAATAAATATAAAGTAAAATATAAATTAATCATATATATAAAGATGAAAGTTTGTTTGTTTGTTTTCTATAGAATTCCCCACCGTTGGACCTAGGGTGCCGAAATTTTGCATGTCGCCCTAATTTGACTATCGAGAGATCATATGTTTCACCCCCAGGTAACCACCCCTATAGTACCCTTAGTCGATATTTTTGTCTGTCCGGTCAGTAATTTACCATATAAATAATAAATTATTAGATGCTTGCTACTTGCAGTTGAAAGTAATATAATTTAGTCAAAAGTTTTCAAAGCAGAATTCAAACATGGAGAATTTGAATTTTATTTGATTAGTGAACCAGTTTGCAACTGGAAAAATATTGCCAGTTATTTTTCGATTTAAATTGGAGTGCGTTTTCGATTTTACAAATTGAAACTTATTTTGAAAGCTTTTCTTATTGTGAATTAAACATGGAATTGAAGCTGTTATAAAATTGATACTGGAACGTAATAACATCATTAAACAAAAAATTAATTTAAATGAATTATTATAATAAATGTAAACTCGGGCAATAGCTAGTTCAATATAAATTTTAATTTTTAAACTTGTTTTCAAATCTTCTATTCACAATGTTTAAAAACAGCGTGGACGGTAATGAGTTATCAATTAATGACGTCATATTAAGAGTGTGTTTATAAATTGTGGCGGCCTTGACTCATTTCGAGTGCCAGGTGCTTGTTTTCTATGCAGAAATATGATTTTAATTGACGGCAAGCGCACTTGCACAGCATTAATAACAAACATTACCTTAGCTGAGTTATACGCAATTTCCCGCTAATCGGCACAATGCGAATATAATTATTATACTACGTTAGAACATTTTGGCTATTTTTAATTTTTCAGCTTTGGTAATATTGAAACGAACGTCTCGATCAGATGCGATAGATTTAACATGAACAACGATATCCTTAGAGATACTATAATTGTCAACATTTATGAATTCATATTCGTTCTTTAAGTTACACCATTTCATAATGAAAACGAAAGTTTTTTAAAAATCTTTATTCTCAAAAAATCCACGAAAAAAATTTTCAAACAAGCTTTCCTTGCTTCGCGTCTGTGTGCGCAACCCAACAGAAAAATTACAAGCAATACTCAATGTGCATACAGAAGCAATTTATATTTAAACTCAGAATACTGTGANAAGCAATACTCAATGTGCATACAGAAGCAATTTATATTTAAACTCAGAATACTGTGAATTTGAAATTATGATTAATTAATTATGCATTAGTTAGTTATTGTTAATAGGCAGCAAAACAAATTTTGTTAATAATAGATGTTCTAGAATATTCTTTAAAATATATAACCAAAATTTATTTTGCTCATTAATAAGATTTTGTTCATAAGGTTTTGTCTACCATATGTCTACGAACTAGATAAAAAAATTTTTCTGCTGGAGAAATCACAGATGAATTGATTACTGAAAATAGGGCCCAACGGTTGTTAATGCAATAATGGCAGTCCACAAGGAGACACAACTGAGGAGACAAATTCCAAAAATTAAACACAGGCGAGACTTGCAACTTCATTCCAGTTAGTCAAATTCCTGACACTCCGGCCGCAAAACAAGAAAGCAGACGAAAGTTACTAAGCAAAAGCTGAACAAGGTGTGAAAATCGAAGCCCTTCTATCGGCAGCAGAGTAAGGTGAACGGGATCTTAAAAGAAAATATTCGTGAAACCGAGGCTAATATGTTCATTGACTTTCCGAGTTCCTTTGCAGTAGTAACGTATTCGCAGACGGACGTGTAAGGGTACAGCAAGACCTAAAAACTACAATCATATTGATGTCTAGGGCTCACCGAAATCCATTCCCCTAGTCACTTAAATTTTTTTATCGGTAAGGCAACAGAGTATATGGATTTACATGACACTAAAACAGTTATGCAAGAAAGATTGCAATCAGTGTGAACTCAAATGTAATCATAAAAGTTACTCATATCAAAACCACTTAAAAAGCTGGACCGAAAATTTGTTAATATCAAAAACAGGAATATCTTTAGTGATTCATGGTCAATTTTTAAAAAAATACCATATATATATATACCATATAAATATTAGGGTTCAGCCTGAGAACAGAAAACGAGGTGAAAATCAATAAGAACATCAAATTTACAATAATAATTTAAAGCATAAAAATATTAATCAAAAAATTAAAATGAATATTTTCCGTGGGAAACTGGGATGGGTGGATAGATAACAATGAGACGAGTTTAAATATAAAAAAAAATAAAGTCAATGGGGTCCCTAGAAGACAATAAATACAAAAAACTAAAATTAATTAACTAATAGAAAACCCGAGCAAATGGAAAACCTGAACAATGTGAGAGAACCCAAGTGGTCCATCAAATTAGGTAGAGGCAATCGAATTAGTCGACGTGTAATTAAATTGGGGCAAACTATCGAAAAATGAATAAATTGTCCAAACCAATTAGGTCGGTAGGAGAAAGGCCGGGGGAAAATATTGATAAAGAGATAATAAGATTACGAGAAGGATATAAAAGCGATCGGCAGGTAAACAGAATTGCCAGTTAGTGGAAGAAAGAAAAGGAATATTATAGTGAAAAGGAGTAAAGTGAATTTAACTTAGTGCTAACCAAATCGTTTTGAATTCGCTGTACTAGAAAAGGACATCTGACGTTAGAAAAATTACCTTGCGCAAGGTACAGGTTCGAATTGAAAAGTATGTAGAGTAAAAAGTGTTATTTAAAGTTGTGTAAATTGAGATTGTTTCAATAAAGTGTTTAATAAAAGAAAAGTGTAATTGTGATAATTCTAAATAAATAGTATTGTGTTGGGTGGTTCGATTTGATAAAAGGACACCAAGGAGTCAGACAGTGATACCGACTTACACTCCAGAAAAATCATTAATATACAAAAGTTATCTTATATTCAAAACTATCGATTGGCTGGCCGTTTTGTGCATGATTAGACCGAGAAAAAAGATTAGTCAGAATATAAGGCAACTAATCCTTTTTATTGATATTTTTGTAATTTATTAAGTATATTTCAGTTAATTTTAATAAATATGATATTGATCATTTCGAAATTAAAATTTTGGATTAATAATATTTCTTAACAATTAATATATTATTTTTAGAAAATATTTCTACATTCATCTTTAAAGCATTGTTGTCTACATGCTAAATTTCAATTACGATATTTTATGATAATATACAGTATAAACAAATATATTTTAGATTCCGTGTTTAAATTTCAATTAAATAAAAATTTCAAATATATAATATTTCAACATTTTGTTTTAATATTTGAATATGAAAAATTTCTTTTTATTTTCGCTAAATGATTATAAAGAATTTTCAGAAAACAATAATCTCGATAATAATGTGGTAGATCGCAGTGGTAATTATTGTTAATTTAAAATTAATTTTTATTTTTGTCTAGAAAATCATGGATTAGTAAGAATTATGTTTAAAAATGATTAAATTTTTGAAATATATCCTATTAGAATCCTGAAAATATTAACAAAGATATAAAAAATGGTGTTTTGCCAAATATTCTTCTTAATTTTGATTTTGAAACTGAAATGGTATATAATTCATTCATATATTAATAAGTATAAGACTATTATTTAGCGAGTTAAAGTTGTAAACTATGATAAATTCGACCAGATAAATGAAAATAGCTTTTCAAAATTACTCGAAAATTTACTGTTATTAAATTTTAAAGATTTAAATAATCATGTTATAAAGATATTTTTTCGGAGATTATTCAATTCACAGGTTACATCGATTGCAAAATTAAAATCATTAAAGTAGATAAATAGAAATCACTCTTTTCTGTGGCATTTTCTAGAGAAATTTGCTCAAAAATTATTGAATTAGGAGGTATTTCCAAAGATTTTCTATTTGAAACCTTAATTCATTCAATTGTTATGATGGCTTGTAAGATTTACATATTGATTTTAAAACAATATATTATTATTATTAATATGCATGTGTATGAATTATTTATGAATTATATCACATTTATTAATGTAGCCTCATAGCTGAAGTCCCTTGTCACCTTCCTAACATTTTAAGCCTTCCTAGAAACTTCAAAATGGGGACAGTTACATGAGTTGAAGATATTTTGATAATTATATTGATAATTATATTATTTGTTAAAGTTATTACCGTGTCGCCTGAAATACAGTGGCATATTATTAAGTCATACAAACACTGTCTACCATACGCTTAGAAATTATATTAGAAATTTATTAACTTATGAATCAGTAAAGATATCGATGCTTTTTATATCTTTACTTATTCATAATCAAAAAATTTCTAATAAATACAATGTCAATTGAAAGGAAATCATAGAACATTCTTTGGAAAAAACGTATAAAAAAGACACGGGTTACATACATTGTTCCATCTAATAAAAGGATGCCGATTCCGGATACGTTCCAGATAAATCCAGTTAAACAGTCACATAAATTTGTATTTTAATATTAATTGTGGATGTTTTCTTTGTTTATGAATTAATATTCATCTGTGTATTAATATTCATCGTCTCGCGAGAAATGGAGATAACGAGCAATGAAAAGCGAAAATGGGTATCTTGTCAATGTCAGGTATTTGTTATTTTTTAATACGTTTACTTTTTTACAGATATTTATGTTTCATTTTAATTGTTAAAAACACGTTCTTTCTGTTATTTTTTATCGGTACTTCGCGTTGGTGCCGATACCGATTAATCGATTTGGTCTAAATCCGACAGAAACCGATTTCCGGATCAAAAGTCGGCTATCTCCTAATGGAAACCTAATAAAAAATAGCAAGAATTTTTTATTAACCGCTTTTTGCCGAATTATTAACTTTTTTCAAGCTTAAAATATACTCTACAATGTCATAAATTTTGGGTGTCCACTACTGAAAAAATAATGGACATGTAATTTTAATTTTCAGTGGCTATTTATATGTTATTATAAAAATCGATACTTTAAAAAATTAGATGTATCATACTTGATATTCAATAAATTAACACGTTGACGGACACTTGCGTCTATAGCCGTCAAGGCGAAGTTCACTATGTGGCATGCCGGCAATAGCCGTCAAAAACGAAACGGTTGTTTTTAGACACTGCGGCTATAGCAGCACAAATGTGCATAAAATTTTGATTATTATCTAGTTCAAAACAAACCTTTCGATTTCATTTTTTTTCTGTATAGTCCAGGGCTGAGGAACCTTTTCATTTCAAAAGGCCACATTCACTTATCTGATTTAGCATAAGGCCGCAGTAAATAAAAGTTAACCCCCCCTATAAACTATTTATTTTAATTCACATTATAAATTAGCCAAAACGCAATTTAAAATAATCTTTTATGAAAAAAATATATATTTACAAATCTAATTTATTATATAATTTATTATATATAATTTATTATATAGTAGTATCACAAAGTAAACAAACCATTTTATTTTTAACAGAAACAACATTCCAATTTCCAGTCCTCGTTAAATAATCTGTTTTCGTCCTTTAGCGATCTCTTGATCTTCTTTGACATGATGGGTTGTAACACAAACAGATTTATATAAAGTGAAAATAAAAAAAAATAGCACAAATTTTGAAATAGCACGTTCTTCGAAATAATAAAAACAATTACACGTTTTTTGAAATAATAAAGAAATAACACGTTTTTTGAAATGATAAAGAAAACAGCACAGATTTTGAAATAATAAAGAAAATAGCACGGATTTTATTATATTTAAAAAAAATAGCTCAGTTTTTCTTAAAAACAAAAAAATAGCATAATTTTCCTTAAATATCAAAAAATGGCTCAATTTTTCTTAAAATCATAAAATTTCGTAATTTTGCTGAAAACTGAGGAGTATAACTACGAATAAATAAAAAGCATGTGAAGCGGCATATGCATCATAAACATTTTTTCTCGATCGCGTAAAGTGAAACCACGCAAAAAATTACCAAAAAATAAAAAAATCGGTATTACTCAAAAGGCCGCAGGTTCCCCACCTCTGGTATAGTCCTTTAAAATGACTGAATTTTGAAAGTGCAATTTGGTGGAAAGAACAGAAGCTCAATATTACTAAAATCATTAACGGAAGGATGGACTGGTATCAAGTGTTAATATTATTTTCCTACCCGACCTTTTCATAACATTACCTAACTTCCTTAGCCATTTAAAAATCTCCCATGACATCCATGCATGTTAATTCGAGTCATGTGATATCTTCAAATTTTTGAAATTAAAATTTTTAAAACCTCTTGGATTCCTTAACTTCCCTATCATCTATGGGTTTAGTTTATCTCCTGTTAAATTAACACAAAATAATAATGTTATTCGATCTTTTGAGAATTTCCCGCTTACATGATCTTCTTCCATCACCAATGTTGTCGACGGTGTACATTTAAAGAATAACCCAGTTTCGTCGCAGTTGTCAATATCGATAGGTTTATATTGTTTTAGTTTACTTTCATAGATTGTTCTGAATCGATCAATGTCATTATCATTTCCTAATACAGTGATATTGTGACGTTTTTTAAATTTTGGATCCAACCATTTGAAGCTTTAAAATTATTTACGTCGAAGCGATTGGAAAGTTCTAATGCCATCTCGTGTATATTTATATCTTGGATTGTAATGAATCTTCGTCTTTTCATGCAAAACCATTCATATAATTTTTGATCAAATACTTTGAATTTGGTATTAACTGTTTTGGTCGTATTTCTTTCTTCATTATTCTTTATTGAATCTTGTTGTAACATTATCAAGTTTATACTGCTTAATGGAAGTTCAAAATATGAAGATAACTGTCTCTGCATTTTATCTGGATGTGATTCTGCATAAGATATAAGATCTCTCTTTTGTTGAATTGTTAATCTTTTTCTTTTGTTCAATTGATGTTTCTTATTATAATTCTATTTAATTTAGAATTCAATTTTTATAAATTTTGATGGCGATTTTTTGATATTTAATTTTTTTCAAATTCGCTGCCACGATGGGTATGGCCAATTTCTCAAGAATATTTTATGCAATTTTTAAGTTTTTTTAATGATTTAACTTTCTTAATCTTATTTTTGGATTTAGTTGTTGATATCGGTACCATGTTTGATTTTGCCATTTTCATAGGGTATTATAGCGTTTTGTTCCTTTTTATTATAATTTTAATTCTTGATTCAATTTTGTGCAAACCTTTTCATTTCCAGTTCCTATTTTCTGTATCGCCATTAATTCGAATTTGTTTATTTTCTGTTATTTGTCTATATCGTGCCCTACTTCATGCTCTTGTTTTATTTTATTTTTGTGTTTTATTATTTTGATGTTGTGATCTCTTATTTATGATGTTTTGATTTTTACTCATATGTGTACTATTTTGGTGCATTTCCATTGGAACCCATGTTTATTATTACTATTCGGTGGGACAAAGCTTGTGATTCAATTCATCGAGTTCTTCATAAGAATAAGAAATTCAACGAAATTAGTTTTATTTGTACCACAAAATCAGAATTGCTTCAATTTCCACTGATACAGTGAACGGATGTGATTTAGCTTCCTCTCTCACTAGCTCTCGTAATTTTCGTTTTTCTTCTCTTTGACTGTTATGACAACTCAATACAGTTTTTCGTTTCTTTTATAGGGTTTCTCCTTATCAATTATTCAGAAATTAAATTATTCGTCAACTAGGAACCAAAAAATAAAAAAAAGATGTTACCTAGCTTTTTTGAGATTTTGGTTATGTTAAATTGATTTATTTTTATTAATTAATATCCCCGTTTGTATTTTTTAAATAATTTCCACTAGGGATTAACAATCAATTTAAAATTATTATTTTCGTATTCATGTCTGTTCTCCCAAAAAAAAGTTCTATTTAATTTTATTTTTTAGTTTTTGTCTTAAATTTGTAGTTTAATTAAATATCGCGATGAATACTTAGTAAACCTTGGACTATATATATCTCACTTTAACAATACATTTTATTAAACATTTTCAGTCTTAGCGTTAATCCCAACTAAAATTTATTTACTAGTAATTGAACAGACTCATCTCATTTCTCAGATTTTGAGTGTTTCTGAATTAAGATTCGATATGATCAGGTAATATAAGGAAGTCTTTGAAATTCCAACTAATGTAATGTAGATCCCTTTTGAAGCCGGAGGTAAGTTGGAATGACAAAATCATTGACATATTACTGACATCTATTGAAACGATTGATGATTATTCTATTTATATCCTATTGGTCCAGGCAATGTTTTTTCGGCAAGAAATCTTTCAAAATAATTCTCGATTTGGAAAATTGCTGGTTTTATGTATACAAATGATGGATGGAGTCTGATTTTTATTTTTACACATTTGCTACGTATACATCATTGATTATAGAATCATGAATTGAAATTCTATATGGAAAATATCGTAAAAGGACATAAAAGTGTCATGCAGAAGATGATTCAAGTGAAATATAATGAAAAGATGTCAAATTTTGAAAAATAAAGTGCAGTTGTTTTTATTTTTATGTAGTTAATTTTAATGTATAGTCTGTAACATCGAAAATTTTTATGGCATTTAATTCAGTACTAAACATCTTTCATTAAGCTAAATTTGTAATTTACTCTTTCGGTGATATAGGCAGAACCGGATTTAATCTTTGGGCACTTTTATATTTTTTTTTTAAAGAAAAAGTTTAATTTGTTTAGACTGTTATATATTTAAAATAATAGTTTAATTTCGAAAATAATATTTCATTTATAAAGGATATAAACATGATGAACAATTCATAAATAAAAAAACATTAATTTAGAAACATTTTCTTCTTGATTTATTCTCTGTAAAGTCGTCAACAGCAACTTTAGAATTATATTATGTTAAATATCTGCAAATAATTAAAAGATATAATAAGTTTTTATAATAATAATACAAAATTTTGGCGCCCCACTAGTTTTTCGCTAATGGTAATAATGATATCGAACGTAATATTAATAAATTTTCTGTTAATGGTACTACTAAGGAAAAATGAGGTTCAACGGATGTTCCTATTAATATGAAGGCTAAAAGTAATGATACTAAGTAGTGGGTGGGGTACTTTGAAGGTGTTGGATGATGTGAGTAGGCCCATTACCACATTCATATTAAATAAGTATTACAGAACGGGGCCTAAGTGTTAAAGAATTAACGTATGCGCAGAAGGAAGACGATAGATCCACAAAGTCAGAAGCAATCAAGCCAGAAATAGTACATCCAGAAACAATCATCCCTTATGTCACTATCTCTTGTGACAATTTTATCTCTACGCACAATTGATTATTTATGTATTGATTAATTTCTATTCACTGATTGTGTATATATTTCTATTTAATTGTGTATCTATTGTTGTACAGATATAGTTTGTGGTATTATTACAAATTTAACATTTTAATTGAAAATGGGATTAAATAAAATTA
The DNA here is from genome assembly GCA_959609185.1 of Schmidtea polychroa. Classification (NCBI taxonomy): domain Eukaryota; kingdom Metazoa; phylum Platyhelminthes; order Tricladida; family Dugesiidae; genus Schmidtea; species Schmidtea polychroa. Next base: position 41,757 of record CAUHTR010002976.1, read on the forward strand.
TTAAATATTAATTATAAAATTATTATAAAATATTAATTATTTAAAGTACAATGAATATTATATATTTAATCATGTTTTAAAAATTATATATTCCGTCCGTACAAGCCAGAAATTAATATATTTTAAATTAAAAGACATCTGCTATAAGAAATAGCATAAAATAAATATAATATAATAATAACATCTGCTATAAGAATATCATGATATAAAAAATATAATATTCCGTGCGTATGAGCGGGAAATTAAAATATTTTATTTTATTAACATTTGAAGTGGTATAAATACCCCAACAATAATCATAAAATTCGCCAAAAATTAGCGGTTAATAATTCTAAAGGGCAATCCTAAAAAATATTTAAAGCCCGAGACAGATTAAAAAGTTTCACAGAATTTCTTTTTATAATAACGCAGTAATTTTATACAAAGCATTCACTACACAACATAGTAACAAAACACATTGATTTGCACTCATTGTAACTGAAATAAAAGTGAATTGTTCGATAAGTGAATTGTAATTGTAATTTGCATCACTTATTTTAGGTAATTTTTATTGTTAATAAACATTTATAACAAGACTTGTTTTTTATTTTTGCATTTATATAAGAACCAGATAAGTTGAGTGGTTCAAATATCGTGACCTCAAAGGTAAATCAAGTACTATAACTAGAAATTTCTACTAGGTGAATTATTGCATAACTAGTTTTACCACAAGTTAGTTGAAAAATTTTAATTAATTGAAAAAATAGTATTTTAAGGCGTTATAATGATTTGTGTTATCCGCCCACGCATTTGTTGCTACTCTGTCAAATCAGAATACATGCAACTTTGATTGATTATGCACACTTTCACGAGTGCTGCTCGATTTAATTTTCAGGCATTTTGTTTTAAATTGATTGTTTTTTCGTATTTCTTTATTGATTTTCATAAGAATTATTTTTATAAATTTTTCTCGTTCTTTTTCTTATATTCTGCACATTTTTCGTACGTCCTTCGTCTGTAAATACAACAGAAGTGGCTCTGTAAGAAAATGCAGACGACTGGATAGGACCTGGTTACGACCGGATCAGGTAGGAAAGCTTCACCAAAGGATTGAAGCCCTGGAGAAATCTCAGGTCGAAGACCAAGGAAATATTAAAGATAACTTTACAAGCGCTGTCCCAGAAGCTCCTAGCTAGAAATCATATTGACGCTGAAATTGAGCGAGTACCGACGTACTTCGAGACAGAGCTGTTTCCCGCAATAGCAGCTCTAATCGCCCCAAAAACGACAACAATTCCGATACTGAAGAAAACTTGCAAGTTTCGACCCGAAAACTTCAAGAGAAAACGCATGAAAGAGTTCAAATTTATCTAGAAAGAAACTCAAGAAAAATAAGTTAAAAATGCTAAAGGTAATCGGATACACTTGTAAACAGTTTCTGTGTATCGACTAATTTTTTAGTTCGCAGAGGTGATTATGATTTTTCATACGCCATGTTTACAAGTTTACAGATTTTTTCTGTGACCAAGCTAATTTGCAAGCGATGTGATTTCCAGTGTACCGGGGAAAGTATGCAATAAAGTTGAATCAGCAATATTGTATACTTACCTGGCGCGAAGAGAAATCTTTGCGTCTCCTACATAGTAATGATGAGAGCCAAAAGCTTGAAACTAGTCTACTATTGGGATTTGCACTGGGTATCGCAAAGCTTGTACTGTTTATTTGAATCCATTAATAATAATAATAAAACTAAACTGCTGTAAAAAATTATTGTAATATACAAATTAATTGTTTCATTTTACTAATATGTTTATATTTTGACTTAGTATGATAACCAAATAATTTATTAAATTGGAAAGAATGTTACATTAAGAATCAGCCATATTAAAGTTAAAAATTTAAAGAAAATTGATTGAGTACTTTACGATATCATTAATTTTTTGGTCAAGGAAAATTATCTCTTTTCGAAAATATTTAACTATTAATCGAACCTTATTTAAACAATAAATTAAATACAATTGTAAAATATCTCGGGAAATAAAAAAACAATTCTAAATTGATTTTTGTCAACACAACCTGGGACAATTCGCCGAGTTCTATCTGACATTTCAACAATTCCTTTAAATGAAGGTTTTATTATAAAAGTTTGAAGTAGATGGTGACGAATAGAAAATTGAATAAAAAATGAAGGGACAAGCGAAAATGAGGCACGACACCTTCTACGGTGATCTTTGAACTCTGCGACTCGTATGGCCATTAGCAGTTCTTGTTTTAGAGCTCACGTCTTGGCGACATTCACTCACTAAATCACAGCACCAACGTCACTTCTAACAGGACACTTTGTGGCTAGCTAAAGCAATTATGCGCGTTTTGGCAGAAGAAAATACAAAAATAAAAAAGGTGTTGGTTAAACAAGAATTGAGTAGTGAAAGATCTTCCCCACAGGTAACCCACCACAAGCCGTAACATTCCTAATTAATTTGATTATAGTCCTTCGTATACGATCAATAATCATTCTTAATATTTTATATCAATAATTATTTATTTTTCTTTTACTTTCAAGTTGGAAGATTTTCCAAATGCTTGTTTCTCTCCTAACTATGTTGGTGATTGCAACTTCTTGCGCTTCTCAATTTTATTATGTGTTTTATTTATCCTCAATGTGTTGTGTTGTTATTTTGTATTATTTGATGTATAATCATAGATTTTAATTCGACATGGTGCGGTCTTCATGATATGTTTTCCGCCTGATTTAAACAAGCTCTCAAATTCTCGGATCTAGCCCAAAATATATTTCCAACGTTGCTTAGCAACGGGTGTCAGGTGAAATATTTGTTGTAAAATATTTGTTGTTACAAGGATTAATTAAGCAATTCCTCTCACCAAACAACCATAAATATATTTCTAAATTTCACACCCAATATATAGATATTCAACAAAATTCACTTTCTTAATTTTTTTGCTAATAATATTAAACTTATAGAATATGGATGTCTTTTACTTGAATAATTATAGATTTCTTCTGAAAACTAGATTCTTTTAAATATTCTCAATTTCAATTTATATCAAATTTGTGTTTTAATATTGATGGTTTCATTTGTTAGTAACCTTGAAAATATAATGACATCTTTCATTATTTTTAAAATTTGTAATTTTACAACTGAAGTTTCTGACTTATCGGATTTTATTGGAGGAATTATACAAGAAGATTAAAATAAGAGATATCAAATAATCTTGTAAAATTAATTATTTTTATTTTTATAAAATCTATTTAATATTTTGGTTAGTTAAAATCCTAATACGACAATAAAATGATTAAATATATTTTGAATTGGTATAATTAAGAAAATGCATATATATATATATATTAATTTTTTCATTTGTAAATTTTTATTTTTGTATTTATGAATGGTATAAGTGTTACTCGACTTGTGACAATTTGACAACTGTTACCAGCAAAAATTATTTTCCTGAAAAATAAGTATGTAACATGGTTTTTCTTTTATAATAATCAATTTAATTGACTAGCTTTGTAGTTCTAATTTACTATTGGTGTTGTTATTTCATTAGTCGATATGGTTTACACAATTACTGTAATATGTTACACTTTTTGTTATACTTGAAATTGAATTAATTATGTAAATTTTGCAATTTCTATTGTTTTAAATATATTTATTTTCAATATTTTATCCGTCTACTTATTTTTAGATAAAATGAGAAATGAGAATTTAGACATTAATAATTATTTTGGTGAAGATGAAAGTGAAATACAATTCTACGACACGGCATTTCCATCATTATCAATAGTACCTTCCATTGATAATAATTATAATAAATCTATTCAATTTTCAAATGATATTACGGAATTGAGTCTAATACACTCACAAAATCCTTCTAAACTTGTTCAATTTATAACTGATGTGTGTCAGAAATTATTATAAAGTTACAATTTATAAGAATATTTATTTTAGACATTTGTTATTCCCTATGAAGAAAGAAGATATATTGATTCAGAGTCTAATAAATTGAAAAAATTGCTAGCAGAGATTTGTACTAATTCTGGAGTACGCGTTGAGACAAATGTTACTCCTAATCAAAGTCTAGGTGTATTTATTAGTGGGCAAAAAGATAAAGTCTGTGAAGCGAAAAAATATATTACGAGACTTGTCCAAACTCAGGTTTCCTATTTTATTTTGATTAGTAGAAAATTTTAATAAATTATTAAAATTAACAATAAATTTAATTTGTAATATTTTTTATTTTAAAAAGTTTTTTAATTTATTATTTTGTAAAAAAATATGTTCTTATTTTTAATTATACTTTTATTGCTATAATTATTTATAAAAATATTTGACAAATATTTTCAAAGCTAAAAATATATAGGAATAATAATTTTTAATATTTTTATTATTTAATTTATTTTATCATTTCAAAAGAAATTAATTAATATTGCTTGAATTTTTATCTATTTCTGCAATTAACATTTGGAAAACAAATTCAAGCCTAAATATAAGTTTAACTGATTTTAAAAATATAATTTTAATTATTAAATTTGTACGATAAAATAAATCTATAAATTTTTTTAAAAAAATTAATTATAAAAAAGTAAAATAAAATTTTAAAAATATTTAAAATCTCGTTTCATTATGAAACGAGTTCGCCAAGTATCAGATATATTTTTAAAATCAATTAAATAAATAAATAGCTAAGCCATTTCCACAGTGCTTATTATATGAAATGTTTTGACTTAAAATAGATCCTGGTCATTCCAATGTGAAATTTAATAGACCATTCTGTCTCTCACTTCCTCTCTAATTGAATCTTTCTATCAGGTTTCTTTCTTGATATATAAAAAGGTGATAGACAAACTTTTTGACTTTTAAAGACGTTATTTAAATTCGAATCCATAGGTTAACAGAACTCCCATTCATTACCGTTGAAAAGAACAATTGTTTGCTGCACCTAACATGAATATGATACTCCTACCCAGGTTTTGTTACCCAACCAAATATATATATATATATATATATATATATATATATATATATATATATATATATATATATATATATATATATATATATATATATATATATATATATATATATATATATATATATATATATATAAAACAATATGTACAATTTATTATATACATGAAATAGATTCAATTTTTTAATTATCAGTAAAATCTTTTTTTCTTTCTGATCATTGACTACACTCTGTGTCACGACACCTTTGACTGACATAGTACATTTCAAAATTAAAATGAAGAGCTATTATATTAAAAACTCATCCCTGAGAACCTAATACAGCTAACTCCCGTACAACATGGTAGATAGGTTCCTAAAATGCCGCATTTTAGGAATCGCGTTTTAACGAAGCCGCGTTGTAGGAGGGCTACCTGTACTTACTAATGCATTTTCTGGGATTTGTTCTAATTTAGTTGATTTAATTTATCCTATACAAATCGTTTTGTAACAAGGTAACAATATTATTGATTGAAATTGTATTTTAAATTAAAAAAATATTATTCGAATAAGAAAATCTTTTCAATATTTCGAAATCTCCAAAAGACTTCGCATGCATTATTAAATTTTAAAAGCGCCTTTCTAGTTCGTATAGCACTTTTAACAAGATGTTTGTTGTATCGAAATTCAAATTTTGTCCACATTCTTGATATATCCTTTCAGTTCCCCAGAATTATACAGTGAGCATTATACTTTCTGACCATACAGTGGCTGGATATCAGTCACATGTTTTTGTACCGCATCCAATTCACTTTTTGTTAATTCCACCAGAATTACATATCTATTTAAATCAATGATAATAATGGGATTTTGATAAGAATTTATATTTATTATACTAAATATGAGTTGCTTAAATCAGTTCTTATGAAAATAATATTTGGCAAAAAATTATTATTTGAAACTGAATTAAATTCTCCACAATATGACAAATAAAGCATTAGAAATTACAGAATTTAAAATGTTCAATTACACGACATTAGATATAATTTCCCAAAGATATTTAGCTCACTAGATTGCACAACCTCTTCTACAAGGTCATATATAAAGTTTTTGAATTTATTTTTAAAATTTTCAATTTTTGTTTGAAATAATCAATATTTATCAAAATATTTTTAATTCATTGGTCTCAGTATAGAAGCCTCTACAAGATTATGTAAATTATGCATATGTTTTATATTTGAATCGCATGTCTTTTGAATGTTACTATTAATAAAATGTATATTATGCAAGTGCGTATCCAATCAAAGTTTGCATATATTCTACATTTGAATTGTATACTAGTATTTATAGACGAACCATTGGATGTATTCTGCCGTCTGAAGCAGTGGCGTAGCAATAGGTTGTGCAGGTTGAGCACGGCACAAGGGCCCAGGACGAAAAATTAGTAAAATTTATACGTTCAAGCATTATAAATTCCCCGATTGTCATCAAACCAAGCATCGCTTTGGCGTTTGTTTTGTTTTTATTAAGACAGCAACCACAGTTTGGACGGTTTATACATTTAATATTATTAGGAATCTATATTGGATATAGTTGTAAACCACATATGTCACACCCATTCATCTATTAAATTATGCATATGGTTTGGTTCCTCGGATCACTTCGTTCGACAAATATTTTGTGCGTCCCAAAATCTGCACAAGGGCCCCAGAAATCCTTGGTACGCCACTGGTCTGAAGAAAAAATATCGTATGTATAAAATTTTACCTTCTGTATTTGCCATAGTGAGTTTTTATAAAGCATTTTCTTTTTAAAAAATTATTTACAAAATGAGTATCAATAAAAAAGGTCACTTGAACAAAAATGTGCATACGGTATTTTTCCTTTGCACGGCAGTATGTAGTCACAACTGAGTAAACTCGGCGTAACCAGTTATCAAGAGAGTTCGATCACCCCGGGTGTTGACTGCGACAAACTCCCTAGTATTAGATTAAAGTCCCTCTCCCTCCCCCCACCACCACCACCTGTAAAAGAAATAAGTAGACACGCGTAATATTTATTCCGAATTAAATTTTATATAGTAAATCAGTGGTGAAATTTGAAAAAAGTTCTTATAATAATATAATACTTTCATTGTTTATTTTTTCTTCCAATTTCATAGTTTCAATATTTTATTATTGGTATACAATCGTCTGTATTTACAAATAGTGCACATATGGTAATGTGTATGTAGTGATTAACAGAATTAAAATTTAATCATTGAATATAATAATTTAAATGGTGGAAATAAGCAGCTAATATATTTGTTTAAATAACAAGTTTCTTTTATTAATAATTATCTATCCGAATTATTCAACATGTGCATCACAGCTTTCAGATATTATTGGCAACAAAATATCGAAGTATCAATATTAGGTGGAAAGAAACACGAAAGTGTAAAAAGTCATGATATCTCCTATCATAATATTCTTGTTGAAATTAACACAATAATGTTATTGGCTATTACACCAACCTGAAATCATATAAAATTATATAATTTTAATATTCACTATTTAAAAAAAAATATCTTTCTATTTTATTACATTAAAAATTATGATTACACTCATCCATCGATTTACGCGTTTTGATTTGCCGCGGAGAAATAAAATTTTTTTCGCTATTCCTTGATTTCAATTTACACGGTTTTGCATTAACGTGGAAATTAACTTTTCCGTAAATCGAGGGATATAAATTAAATACAAATTATGATTATTATACTAAAATATAGTTAAAAATTCTATAGTATTGTAAGTAATGCTCTGTCTAAAATGATTTTCAATAAGAAACAACTACTGCCATCTATTATTGACATGATTTTAAAAAGATTAATTTTTCAGTGAGTTGTTTTCCAATTAAACGTAAAAGATCTATTCCGCATTATATAGTAATTATATAGAAATTAAAGAAATTATAATTAATTATAAGACCCAGCGTTGAAATTGAAATAAATAAAGAAAAAGCAATGTGTAGGCAAAGATTAGTGTTTTAGAATACGAGATTTATAAAAGATTTGAAAACGTAACATTGGAGAAATGTGATATTGAAATGAAATGTAGACACGGCAGTGGCATAACTGTAATGGGAAAGATAAATATAACTGTAACTGTAGGGGATATTTCAAAACCAATAGAATTCTATGTTACTCGAGGAGTTGTTTCAAAAATAATTGGGGGGTTAAATCTTTTAATGGAATTTAATATATATTTACAAAGAACCGACAGTGAGAAATATGAGATAAGTTATATTGAAAAAAAGAAAGGATTTTAAAAAAATGGAAAAAGAAGACAAAGAAATCGAGAAATTGATTGAAGAATATGAAACAGTATTTATGAAACATAAATAGGACATTGGTAAAACAGAAATAGTACAGCACGAGATAAATACGACAGGACCTCCAATTGTTATTAATCCAAGACGTCAACCAGTACATCTCTTATCGAAAATCGAAAAAATATTAAAGAGATGGAAAAGAATGGTACTATAAAGAAATGCGAATCACCTTGGGAATTCGCCACTGGTATGCATTAAAAAGAACGACAAAGATGAGATAAGGATTTGCTTAGATTTTCGAGCATTAAATTTAGTAACAGAGCGACTTATTTTTCCAATACCAAATACAGAAGAAATTATGGACGCTCTTAATGGATCGAGATCTTTCACAACACTGGATTTGGACAGCGCATATTACCAAGTGGAGTTAACTGAAGATTCAAAAAAGACAACAGCTTTTTCTACAAAGAATGAGCATTATTGCTTCAATCGTATGCCATTTTTCGATAGCGCGGCTAGTGATACCTTCCAGAAATTAAGGACGAAGTGCTTGGATCACTAAATTGGAAAGAAGCTGTAGTGTACCTAAACGACATCCTAATATTTTCAAATACTAAAGAAGAACACAAAAAAGAGTAAAAAATGTTCTAGACAGAATTAAAAACAGCTGGATTAAAGTTGAACCGAGAGAAATGTCACTTTTTGAAAATGTGAAACTAATTTTTTAGGCCATATCATAAATAAAGATGGTATAAGAACGGAGGATCGTAAAAATAACGCAATAAAACAGTTCGAAAGACCAAAATGTTTAAAGAGGTTGAGAAGTTTTTTGGGATTTACGAATTATTATCGAAGATTCATTGAAAATTATACAAATTTTCTAAGAACTTGGAGAAATAATGTGGAGTAACCATAAAAAATTAATATGGACATATGGATGCGAAATAGCGTATTTTAAAAAAGAATTTATATTAGATACTAATGCAGAGCTTTGATAGAATAGGAGCGGTGTTATCACAGTTTGATTCTAATGGAAATGAAAGAGTGATTGCGTATGGATCGCGTGCAATGAATACACACGAATTAGGGTATTGCATCACTAGAAAAGAACTACTTGCAATTTATTATTTAAGTTACATTTTAAACATAATTTATACGGGAAGCGATTTAGACTCCGAACAGATCACAAGGATATAACATTTATGCTTAAAACCAAGAAACCTATTACACCACAGTTTCAGACGTGAATTAACCATCTTAGTGGTTTGGATATGGATTTAGAGTACAGGAAAGGCGAATTACATTTTAATGCTGATGTTTTATCACGGAACGAATGTGACACATGCATCAGCGTTGAATACTAGGAGGATGATGGTTCCATGTGGCAAAAGAACTCTATAGACATTGCTGGTATAAGAGAAAAAATGCTGAAAGGAAAAAGAAATCAAATTTGAA
>CAUHTR010002977.1:0-40753 GCA_959609185.1 Schmidtea polychroa
CTCATAAGACTCCAATTAATTTTAAAATTAATACATCACTAGCTCCATCAATTATACCTACTATAGGTTATGATCCTAGAGGTTTTCAAACAATAACAATTAATAATCAAAAATTTTATATATATTTAAATTCAGAAAATAATCCATCGATTATTTCAACAAATACTTTTATGAATAGAGAGCGTGTTGACATTGAACTTTCAGATGATTTTCATGGATTAATTTCTGGATATATTCCAGATGGTGTCAAGAATGAAGAAATTGATAAATATTTAAACTTAATAAAATTAATAAATGGTAGCCCTAAAGCAAAACATATTCAAGATTTAAAGAAATATAAAGATAGAGATAAAACAGGCCCTCAAATTCAAATCATTGAAGGAGAAGGCCTCAACCCTATAAATCTTTTTATTGAATTAAGAAAACTATTAGCAGCTAAAAAAGCAGGACATAATAATTTAGATTCTGATATTTTAAAGATTTCTAAAGATTTGTTAAAACAAGGAATAATTTCAAAAGATAAATTTAATAAGTATACGAAGTTATAAATACGAAGTTATAAAATACAAAATGGCTTCAATATTAGATTTTTTAAAAACATTTGGAATAAATGCAAAAACAAATTTTGATTTAAAAGATTATGCAGATTATTTAAATTTAAAAATTAAAATATTAATGAATGATGAATTGTCGAGTCTGAAAGAAGACACTCCAAAGAATATCATTATAAATTATCAAAATTCAAATGAAAAAGGATCTCATTGGGTTTGTATATATAATAAATCTATCTACTTTGATTCTTTTGGGATTAAACCTACTAAAGAAGTTGAAGACTATCTCTCGAAGGACTACACTTTTAATTCTTTACAAGTTCAACCTAATAATACTAAAATATGTGGTATTTTAAGCTTATATGTTTTGTATAGATTGAATAAATCCAAAGGAGAAGGTTTCACTTCCTTAATCCAAGAAATTTATAATGATTTAAAATCTATACTATGAAAATGGAGCTTCGCAACCTTCCGGAAGATAATTTAAAAAAAATGGTAAACATAATGTCAGATAAATATTCAAGAACTTTATCTATAAATTCAAAAGAATCAGACTTTACTATAAACTTTCAAGATTCAATTAAATTAGATCAAAATTTAAATTATGAATTAGGACTATTATGGTTTTGTGCTTATAATACTATTTTTAATATAACTAAAGATAATAACATATTTTATTATATAAGCCCAAAATCTACAGATAAGATTATAATAACAATCGAACCCGGAGCTTATGAGATAAAAGATTTAAATAATATACTTTCTAAAAAAACAAATGGAGTCATTAAAATTAAAATGGATTTACCAACTTCAAAATGTATAATGACTTTAGAGAATATAGGAATTCATTTTCAAAATAATAGTTTCTTTAGAACAATTTTAGGATTTACACGAAACCATTATATCACACCTGTAGTTGAGAATATAACATCAGAAAATATTATAAAAATAATAAATACAAACACAATAAATATTCATTGCGATTGTATAACTGGTTCTTATAATAATGGTAAACAAACAAATGTTTTATATTCCTTTCCCTCAAACACAGTTCCTATGGGATATAAAATAGTTGAAAGAATGAATCCTCCAAATTATTTACCTTTATGTAGAAAATATATAATGGATATTAATTTTAAAATTCTTAATCAAGAAGGAGAATTGATTGATTTTAATGGAGAAGAGATTTCAATGTATTTACATTTGAAACAGGTTTGAATACGAAGTTCCACATGTCATTTTAAATTATTAATAAATGAGTTCTTATATTCCATGTAATAGAGGTGGTGGAACAATAAAAACAGGGTTTAATACAGAAGAAATATTAACTTTAACAGAAAATAAATATATTAATGAAAGAGGTGATTCAATGAAGGGTGATTTAATTTTAAATGGACACAAGATAAAAGAATTATCTTTTCCAACTGATGAAGCTGATGCAGTTAATAAAAAATATGTTGATGGTGTTAAAAATTATACTGATTTAACAACAACAAGAATTGAAAGTTCATTAACAACAAAAATGGATTCAATGGAATCAAAGCTTAATAATATCGAACAACGATTTAATGATAAATTTGACAAGTTACAAAGTCTGTTAACTGAACAAGTTGTAAAGTTAAATACTACCATATTAAATTCTAAAGATAAACAAATTATGAATACTAAATTTAATATAATATATAACATAATAAATGAGATGATTACATCATTTAATAAAAGACTTGTCAAATTAGAATCTCATACAACACACATTAACACCACACATAGTATTAGAAAAAGAGCTGCTGAATTAGAACAGAATAAAACATTATTACCCCATACATATAAACATTTTATAGAACCAACTTTAATAACAACAAATAGTAAAGAATGGAGTGTTTTTATGGTTGTAAAGATTATTGATCCTTATTTCTTTTTTTTTTGATGATGATAATGAAAGAATGAAATGGTTTGTGAAATGTGATTATAATAGTAAGCTTGAAAAGGGTGATGTTATAATGACTAGTTATGATTTACCACACGGAGATTGGTATGTTAATACTCATTCACATGGACCACATAAAGTTAAAAGTAAGAATATTCATTTTTCTAGTTCACTTGTACAATATATAGATTTAATATTTTATGAAAAAAAGGTTGATGCTAATGAAGTTCGTAAAGCATTGAGAGAATTGTATAAAGATATCCTCTCAACAAGAGTTTCTTTTGATATCCGAGTATTGGTGCCAGATAATAAAATCTTATTTTTTTAATTATTAAAATGGAAGAAGTAAGAGAAGAAAAAATATATCCAGAATTGAGATCATCAGGATATTATTCTTCCAAGGCCTCGGCTCCCACAGAACTTTAAATTATGAGAGTAAAAGAATTTAAATCAGAAACCTTACATTTACAAGATTTATTAAAGCATTATAAAAAGGTTAAAAATAGATGGAATAAAGGGAATACAGTTTTAAAAATTATAGGTTATTCTTTAGGATTTACATCTGCAATATTAACAGTTATTTTACCTATAACTTTACCAGTTTTAACAATAGCACCTGTAATACTTGGAAGTATTTCTGTAGCTGATGGTTTCTTGACTGAAATAGTTTCATTATCTTATACTTCTAAAAAGAAAAGTTTATATCGTGAAGTTTGTTTATCAATAGAATTAGGAATCTCTAAATTATTTTTATTTCAATTAAAAGCTTTGGAAGATGGAATCTTAACTGATGATGAAATAATGAAATCAAATCAAATAATACAAGATATTAAAAATAATATTAATAGATTAAAAAGTGCTAATGTTATAACTAATGAATATTCTAAAAAAATTAAACGAGAGAAGTGGCTAAAGAATCATACATAAAAAAATTTATTGCCCTTCAAAAGGTTGATGTTGTCACTCTTAAATTAATTGTTGACATTTTTAAAAGAAAAAAATCATTTGATAGAATCTGATGTTAACTTTTCGAAATTAGTTTTTAGAACCTCTTTATGATCTTTAAATTCTTTATCACTTAGACTTTTTATATATTCAGGATCGGTATTAAAATATTTAAGTTCTAAACATATAGGATTAAAAACTTGAGAATATAAAGGTTTCTCAATTCTCTCGGGATAAATGATTTCAACATTATAAATATCAAGATCGGTAATATTTGTATTATATAATTGATTCAATCTATCAAGATTTTTTATTATCGGTATTAAATTATTTCCTATAGGAAGAGTTGTCTTTAAATCACTTAGGATGAATCTTTTATCATCATAATTTGATAATGATACTTTTTGAGATTCTATCAAGTAAATATTATGCTTTTCACTTTTAAGTTGATGTACTTCATCAATTTTATCTTTATGATTTGGATTCAATGTATCTATATAATCTTGATGAGAAAGTTTCTTTGCTACACATCTCTGAATTCCTTTACATCTGTTATCCTTTACTGGTTTTTCTGCTTCTCCCTCGGGGAATATAGTATATTTAAATGTTATTGGAAACTCACCCGTTGAATTTTTAAATATAATTGTATGTTCTTCAAATTTAGGTTTTGTATATGTTTCATATGAATATTGTTTAGAACGAATAAATATTCCATTTTCTATAGGAGTAAAAGGTTTTTCATCTTTAAACGAAAATAATTCTCCAGATTAGTTTATTAAATTTGAAAGTATAGGATTTTCAGAGATATCACTTTGTAAATCGTGAGTTCTTATTGTTAAAAACATTGAATCTGTATCCATTGCATGCATTGCTATATTCGATCCATATATGAGTTGTAAGATGTTATAATATGTTTCATACATTTGTAATTTTGAAAGTTCTAAAATTGCAAAGCCGATAAATATTGGTTTATTATATGTTTTCTCAAAATTCTGTAGTTCTACTGCAGTAAGATTTTCAGAAAATACTTCTGCATTTTTAAATGTAGGCTTTCCTAGCATACGATTATAACGGGCTATATCTTTCGGGGTATTTGTCAAGAGTTCAAATAAGTATATTTATCAACATTTTCCATTGTCTTCCCAAAGACTGAATTGTTTAAAAGTTTATAATTATTGTCTTTAAAAAGATTACCTTCTCTTTTTGCAATGTTTCGACAACGAATGTTCTCCTCGATGAAAGCTTTCATGAATGGAGCTTGTTTAAATCTTATAACAGTATGAACTTTTTTTAATATCATTCCTTGTGAAAGATAAAACTGTAGTAAGCGATAATGGGAGAGATAAAACCTTCTATTTGTTTGATCACCGAGAAGTTTGATTGTTGGAGGTTTACCTTGTAACATTTGCCAGATTGAAAGTTCGTTGATATCAATCATTCTTCTTATAGGAGCTAAAGGGAAATATCTTGTTCCTGATTTTATATCATCAGGATAGTCAAGGTCACATTCTACAAAGTATCCTATTGGAGAATCTTTCGGGGTTGAAAGTATTTCTTTTATAAGATCGTCTGTTGGTTCCATCTCAATGAAATCACCCATTGGTAAATATTGAGTCATAATTCCTGAATATAAAGCTGTTGCATCTATATAAAGTATAAATAGAGGATTTTTCATTCCTTCTAATACTTCTTTTAGTTCCTCGCTATTAAGTTGTATATGTGCCTCAGGATGTTTAGAAAGTATTCTACTAGTAGTTATTGCATTTCTAGCTTTTATTTCTCGATTACCCATTACTGAAGAGAGTCCTCCTCTAATATTAGTTTTAATTAAATTAAACATATCGAGGTCGGTTAAAAGATCTATAACTTTATCACGCTCTGGAAGATCTGAAGTCCAAATGGTATATAATAAAGTATCCCAAGCTAAAGAGGGTGCTGTTATATAATTGTAAGGTTTAAGAACAAAAGAGTTTGTAAATTCTTCAAAGCAATCTGCTAGAATATAAACATCCAAGGATAGGTACATGTCAGTATATTCTCCTAAAGTTTTACAGTCAAATAATTCCCACATTTTATTTTCTCGAGAATATTCTTGATCTGTAATATGATATTGTTGAAGTTGTGAAAAGAATGTTTCTTGGTTAGGAAGACTTGTTTCATTATATCTTTCAAATGAATTCATATAATCATATGGATATATTCCTTTTGCTAAACATGTAGGATATTCTTCTAGAGGAATATTATTTTTTTCCAAGAATTCTCGAGTGATTTTAAAATATTCTGGTTTCATTGTTTTTGCCACTGCATCTAAAGACATTTGGAGAAAGTTTAACGAGTCTATAAATTTTAATCTTCCATATTCTATTGATTTATATTTTTCCTTTGTTAAGCCGATAACCTTGAAAGAGTTTTTAGCATTTGCTGCTAAATGTTTAATAAATAGATGTATGTCATAACCAAAAAGATTATGAAATATAACAGGTACAAATTTGGGAGTATGACAATTAAGATTGCAATTTCTATGAGCTGCTCCTCGATAATTATTTTCACTTTTTAAATGATCATGATCTATAACTTTTGCATTATCTTGTCCTTCATGAAATAATCTTGTTTCTTCTGCTTCTATTTGGTCAATAGTTAGAGATCTAATATCAGAATGACTTTCAGAGAGAGAGAGTTCCTCAAAGGGTTGTTTACAGATCCAACAATTTGAAGCGTTTTCATATTCTTCCTGTTGTTGTTCTGAAATATTTTGAGGATAGCTTGTTTTTAATACTTTAAATATTTCGTGTTCTAAGCTATTTATACTTTTAGTAAAATGATCTAGAACCTCTTCTGAAGAAGTTCCTCTAAATGAATATTCTCTAGATTTTATGAGTTCAGGATAATTACTTTTAAATAATAGTTTATAAGCAGATGGTAATTGTTTAGCTTGCTTGATACTATTGGGTTTATTCTTTTTTCTTAGAAAGGCTTTCATCCTTGTTGGTTTCATCTTCTGTTTAGAGGCTTTCCATTCATCCATGAGTTTATATTTTTCTATTATTTTTAAATATTGTATAATTATATCTTGTTCGTGATTTATACATTCAAAATCTCCATAGACACAGCCTACTGTTTGTAGTAAATTTGAAAAGTTTTTAAAATGCATCTTGGGGTTATTAGGCATTCTAATTAAAGCTGGATCATCTTTTTCACAAATTCTTGTATGTTTAATCATAGAGTTTTTAGTTGTTGAATAATGAAGACATCTTTTACATGTTCCTCCTCCACAAGTTGGATTCTTTGGTGATGTAAAAGCTTGAAAGTTTTTTATTAAAATATAATGTTGATTATTTTCTTCTTCCAAGATTAAAAGATATATCTCCCTATCTCCACTATCTCTAACTTCATAATCAGAAATATAAATTGGAATAATATCTTTCCTTCCATATCCCCATCCTTTAACATGTTCATAAATATTAAGTTTAAGATTATTTAGTTTTTCAAATTCTGGAATGTCTTCTAGTTTCATTGGGTGAGTGAATCCCTTGGGAAATATTAATTCATTTTCATATTGTTTGTAGTGTTGAACTCTTTGGGGATTTTCAGCTTGAGGATGTAAATATGCAAATATTGACCACATGAAACATTTGTTATCACCATTCTGTACATTTATAACACTTTTAGATTTAAAGGGTGTTTGAATATAAGATTTAGGATTTGGAGGTAATCCCCTCCAATAATCAATCACTAAAGATTGGAAAGAGCGAAATACTAAGTTTGATTCTCCTAATTCATTTTCTACATCCTCTTGTTTTGCTTCTACTGCTTGAATTATTTCTTTGATGGTTTTATCAAATCCTCTAGTTGAAAATAAATATTTAAAGGGTATTGCGATTTCAACATCTAAAGGAGTTGTGTTTTCTTCTACTCCTCTCCAATATTTTGATTTTATTGTGATTTTATATTTTATAACATTATACCTTGTTGGTTTATAATCTTCTAAAGCTCTAGTGAAAGAATTTTTAATATTTTTTTTATTTCTCTTTATATATTCTCCAGGAGTTGCAGGTCCACTGATTTCTGATTGAAATTCATCTATGTGATTAAATTCATCCCAGTTATATTTTTCTTTTTCAACATGATCGGGTTCTCCTTCTGAATGGCATTCTTCAACGTCAGAATTTTGTTTTTTATTTTTACATTCTTTTATATGTTCTAAATAATAGAAATTTAGTTTTGTTGAAAAGTTACAATGAGGACATGTAAATATTTCTCTATTTTTCCCAATACAATTTTCAAAATGTTTATTATATCCAGAATGTAGAAATCTTCCTTTACATTTAGGACAAAGTTTTGAATTTGTATCATTAAGATTATTTTCTTTTAGTAAATGAGCTTTCGATTTTAAGTGAGAAATTAATCCAGTTTTATTTTTAAAAACTTTATTGCAAATATTACAATTCATTTTTTAGAAAATTTTTTTATTGGATACTCTGTTTTCATTTTTTATTTATTTTTCTATTTTATTTTCATAATGTGACAGTATAATTTTTAGATTTTTATAATAAAAATTTAAAAAATGACAAAAAATCCAAACCTTGATGGCGCAGTGGGAATAGACTGGCATTGTGGTTCAAATGGATAGTGGTTCAAATCACGTCTGAGGTTAGTTTTTTTTCAACATAAAATAATATTAAAAATTTGAAAATAATATTGAAAATGGTGTGGGTATCTTAGATTTATAAAGTACTTGTATATTTTATTTTATTTATTTTATTTATTTTATTTTTTTATAATAAAAATTTAAAAAATGACAAAAAATCCAAACCTTGATGGCGCAGTGGGAATAGACTGGCATTGTGGTTCAAATGGATAGTGGTTCAAATCACGTCTGAGGTTAGTTTTTTTTCAACATAAAATAATATTAAAAATTTGAAAATAATATTGAAAATGGTGTGGGTATCTTAGATTTATATTTTATTTTATTTATTTTTATTTTATTTTATTTATTTTATTAATTAATTATTTTTTAAACATAAATATAAAAAATGACAAAAAATCCAAACCTTGATGGCGCAGTGGGCTAGACTGGCATTGTGGTTCAAATGGATAGTGGTTCAAATCCTAACTACAAATTTGAAAATAATATTGAAAATGGTGTGGGTATCTTAGATTTATATTTTATTTTATTTATTTTTATTTTATTTTATTTATTTTATTAATTAATTATTTTTTAAACATAAATATGAAAAAAAAAATATTGAAACGGGTGATGGTGGCGAACCGGTAATTATCGCCACCAGTCTTTCGAACACCCCCGGATCGATTCTATAATGTGCACATTTATTTCTTGGTTGTTTTCGGACCTCTTTCGGATTCGCTTTCGAATTCATTTGTACTTTCGAGCAGCACACTTAAAACGCCGTTGAAATCGACTTCGTGAGCGAGAAGCGAATAATAAGGTGTGCTGCTATTATCGGATTGATTCTGATTATGGGCCTGGCCAGCTTGTATATTGGAAGAGATTTGATAAACGAAAGAGGTTGAATAAAAAAATAAATAAAAAAAAAAAAAATGATCCGGATCAAAAAAAAACTGTTGAGAGGACAGTGGAAAAAAAAATACCACTGTCCTCTCAGAGCAGTTTTACTATTTTCATAAAATTTTTTATTTTTTAATGAGTCAAATTAGTCAATTAGCAACTTGCTAGTTGACATCCTCAAGTAGTGTCAAAATAGTCCTCTAACTTTTCATAATACCATTTTCTTTTTTATTCTCTTTATGTTTTTAGTTTGAGGCTATTGAGTTTGAGGCTTTAAAGATTAAAACAGTTAGAGTCATTAAGGGTGGTTGTTTTCAAAATATAGGGTTAAAATACTATAAAAGTATAAGTTTTGTGTTGTTTTTCTAATGGTTTAAGCGTAATAGAGGTATGTTTTGTTTGGGGGGTTGTTTTGGTTAGGGATATAAACACACTACTGGCCGTAATTTTATTGGGGTTTCGCTGAGTAATGGTATTTCATGCTCAATCACCTGAGTGAGTCCCAGATCATACTCATGTTTTGCAAATACATTTCTATATTTCTTTAATAATGCACCAAATTCTTGTTTTTGCAAATCCGTCAAATCTTTGCTTGTGATCTGAGGTTCTTTATAAATTTTTATATTTCTCGGTAACTTCTGAGTTTCCTCTGATTTGATTTTTGTTAATTTTCCCAATTTGGTTTTGGGCTTTATTTCAACGGCTCTTGCACTATAATTCGCTATTCTAACTGGTACTGACTTATTTTGGACTTTCACTACTTCATCACACATAGGCACATCGTATTTTTCAACCAGCTTTTGATTTGGATCAAATATGTACTTCTCATCTGAGACCCTCATAACATCTGCATAGTATATTACTTCGCTTTTTGGTGGTACTTCCAATGTTTGGTTTAGAAATACCTCTCCTACTTCAGGCACTACTTCACCCATTTGTCCTTTTATTAGTTTTCCAGTTCTCAGATCAAGAGAAACTCCATGTAGTTGCTCCATGACATCCATGCCAATAAGACATTTTACAGGACTTTTTCTCATCACTGATACCCAATGAATTATTTCTTGATCTCCAATTATCAGTTTAACTTCTAATTTTCCAACAATATTTAGTGCATTATGTGACATTGATTTAATAATGTGATTCGTTGGTTTTATTTTGGCTTTCTCCTGATACGTCAAGAAGCTTTCCGCTACTATAGTATGACTTGAGCCTGAGTCTAATAAAGCTTCCACTTTTCTCTTGTTAAACTGTATGTTTATTCGAGGTTGTTTTCCTCCTACTACTGTTGTCATTAGTGCATAGCTGCATGGTAGACCAAGCATATTCTTTCTTTCAATTTCCGCACTCGTTGGTTCAATCTTCTCTAATTCTATTGTGATATTATCGACCGATTTCATCTCTTTTAGTTTTTCACTTGGATATACTGGTGCTGTTGGTCTAAATGTCGGGGTATACCATCTACTAAGAGTATCAATCCCGCTTAATTTTGGCATTGGTTCAAGCAAGAACCTGGACTCTGGCTCTACTTTACTCTTTATTACACTTTTTCGAAAGTATTTATGCTCCGATTCCCCGTTGTTGTTATCATCATTATGATCGTCGTTTTTATCTTCCGACTGACACGTAGATTCCTCACTTTTCCGGCCATTTCTTAATTGTGCCCTTACTCTTGCCATTTCTTTAAATTGATGATCTGTAATAAAGAATCTAGCCAACAATGGAATACAACCAATAATTAATTTCCATGACCATCCCGATATTGCATATATTCGATGTACTGACAACATTTGCGACACTACCACCTTTGCCGTTATCACAATCACGTAAATTCCAATTAAACCTGCACATGCCTGTCCCAAAAACATGAACTTGCCCAAATCTTTTCCATCGTTTTATATGTAGCTCGTTTGAAATGATCAGGTGTTAGCAAATTTTCGTAATTTACTGTTCCTTCTCCATTCGGTAATACTGTGTCAATCATTTCTGAAATTATCCGTTCCTTTTTGGATGGAAACAACAAATTCCTTTGAGCTTCTTTGATATCTTCGCTTGCATACAAGCCCATTTGTGCCATTTTGTTTAGTGATGTGAAATTTATCAGGTATTCTAAATTTGTTAATTCTAGTTTGTCTGGAGTCTTGACCCCACGATAATCTGGTAAGGATATCCATGAATCTGTAGCTAATCGGTATAAAGGGGCTAATAATCGATTGCATTGCAAAATTTTTTGGTTTAGTTTGTTCATCAAGCAAGATTCTAGTTATCGGTTCCATAAATCGTACCTTTCCCCCAAAGCTTACTGGTAATTCGTTCGTACATTTTTCATATTTGGCAATTTTCACTGTGACTTCTTTGCATTTGTAACTGTATAATGCTTCTCCAAATATTCTCGCGAACACTCCATTTTCTGATATTAGCATAGGTGCTACTAAATTTGGATTCGTAATTGCCATCGCCATCCGATTTCGGAGAATCTCTTTATTCAACTTACAATCGTTCAGAATCATTTCTCTATATACATTTTCCATGATGTTTTGACTAAAATGAAACAAATAATCAATTTTATTATTAAAATAATGAGTAAGTTTAATGTCATCTCTATGAATTTTAATTTTTGCTTCTTCCACAACATTTCTAGACACGTAAACACCCTTATAATTTGTTACATATACCATTCGACCACATTTATTTGTGATTTCCTTTTTTATAAATCGCATTCCATCTGCTGGTAACGTAGACATTAAAACTGTTCCCATTTGTTTTGTCCATACTGGGGTTGATTTAATGGTATTATTTGGTCTATAATTCATATTGAAATTATCTGGTTTATCTCTAAACTGTTCTCCTACTAGTTCTTTAAAGTTCATAGTTTTTAAGTGCGCTAAATTACACTTATTTGTTTCTACATTATAAACAAGAATCGATTCCCCTGTTTGACAATGTGTTTGTTTCATATTACAGAATGGATGAGTTTGTAATTTTCCCGTATCATCATCGAAAGCTCCTTCGAACTCTCTCAACTCCGTGAGATATTCTTCTAGCACTACTGTTTGCTGAATAATTTTACCGTTCATTTTATATGGTTCACCTTCACAGTCGCCATTTGCTTTCATAACTCCCTTTACAATTATTGTTTCTCGTATTCTATGGTTCAATTTTGCCTTTAAACGAATTTCTGGACTTATTTTTAATTCTCCTGTTTGAAATGCTGCTAGACAGTTTTCTGGAAGCACCTCGACTGGCCTAGGTATCGCATGCATTTTTATGAGTGACGTATGGCTCCATTTACCACAATAGAAAACAAAGGTTGTATGTTTGACAATACACTCTCTCACTTGAGTTCTTCGCAAATCAGACTCTTGATACACATAATATTTGACGTCATTTTCTATTTTTAAACTGCTCGGATACGCCCCTGGGCATTCCGACATATCTACTACCGAATAAACTTTTCCCATTTCAGTTTGGGAACAATCGTACGCAACTAAAGATGATGTCTGTGTAATTATTGCACAAAACGTAATCACCATAAACATCGCCCATGGAAATATCATAGTTTTTCTTAGTTCTGGCTTAACTCTTTCATTTACTCGTCTTTGTGGTGGACTCATTTCTTGCTTCTCATTTTTCTTTTCTGTTAGAGATGAACACAGTGTTTTCCAACCACCTTTTTCGTTTACCCAGCTCATTAAATATTCGTTTACTAGCCGGGCAGCGATGTCTATCAAATTTTCTAACTTGTCTGACCTTGCGAACGTATGCGTTCCAATTTCTAAAACAACATAAGTTAAAACTATTATTATAACTTCCATATTAATTTCATTTTTTGCCAAAATTTCAATTACTGATCTCTCGCAAAATGTATTCTCTTCGCCAAATTTCTGCATCACTTCAGGAAACCTATTCTTCATCTCTTTAACTATTTCTTTCAGTTCATCATCTACCTCTATTTCTATGCCGAACATTGGATATACTGCTTTAACGAGATGTTTCAACATTTTCTTAGTTTCGTCGACGTCTTGTTCTAGCCTCACTAAATATTTCTTTATTTCATATAAAGTTCTAACTTTCTTATTTTTGATTTCACCATTTATTTCGCCTTCGGGTGCAAGTGGCTCTCCTTGTACGTCTGGTTCTGTGGACTGATCTTTGTTATCAGGAGCTTTTTGCTCATTATCACTTACGATTTCATCAATTTCTTTATTTCCTTCAACTTGTTCACCTTGTTCCTCTGTGTCAGGCTTGTTAGACTCAATATTTGCTTCTAAACTCACTCCTTTTACTACGACTATATGGTTCACTAAATATCCCACTCGTCCATCTCGGATCAAATATCCATTTTCATCCAGCTCTTGTGTTACACACCCACAATCATATAAGTATTCGTCATCGTCAAGTTCTTCACCTTTGTACATTACTATAATAATTCCATCTTTTCCCAGCGTTTCAGCCGCTCTCTTCCGCAATTTTCGGACCTTTGCACACCAATGCTCATCTACATATTCCGTTTTGCCATATCCCTCATAATCTAATGCTATCAAAAATGGCTTTAACTCTACTCCTGCCTTTCTGAGCTCCTTGCCCAATCTTTGCAATAAACTTCTTAATAACTTGGCATATCTGGTTTTCACATGTAAATATGGTCGTATTGCATTCACTGTTTTCAGTTTATCGTTTTCCTCCATTTCTAATTTCTCAATAATCTGTAACTTCTCATTGATTTCATCTTCATCTCCAATATATAACGCATCATTTAATTCCTCTAATATCTCTCTTGAATTCCTTGTGTCTATTATTTTACTACTCATTATTTCATCACTAGTAATTACATTTTCCATTTTTAATTCATTTGTACTTCCTGGTATAAATCCACAATCTACCAAAAATTCGTCATTTTCCAGCAATCTCTCATTAAATCTCAACTCTATCATGCATCCTTCCCTTTTTTCTTTTAATTTATTCTTTAAATCATTTACACACTCATTTGCCTCACAACGACAACATAATACACTTTTATCAATCTCGTTTACTACTTCCACAAAAATGGAATCTAACCCTGTTTTCTCTCTCAAAGCTTTTCCAAATATTTTCATTAATTCTTTAATTTCGTCTTTATACTTTGGATTCATATTATAATAGTTAACGCACAAGCTAATTACACTTTTTATCTTTCTCATACTCAAAGATATTTGACTTAATTCTCTTAACGATTTGATCACTTTAGCCGACTCTATTTCATTATTTCCAATTAGTTTTTCGATTCTGGTCATTATCATTGTTGCTTTTTCACTTTCTAAATCATCCTTTATAACTCTCCTTTTCGATTGCTTTTCATTTAATTCCTCTTGCGACTCATACATCATGTGATTATTGTAGTCCTCTTCTGATTCAAACTTTGACATCAATCGATCCAAACGTCGACCCATTTCTCTCACTTCGCTTTCAATTCTTTCATTAAAATTATCTGGCTGAATAAAAGCTACATTATCCATCTGCGGTTTGTCACTCTGAAACCTAATCGATTTCTTTAATATTGGCCTTTGGAATTTATCCATATTTCTTGGACATGATCTGGCCATGTGTCCATAACTTCTGCATGAATGACATTGAATTTGTCCTTGTAGATTTACTTTATCTCTCTGCGGTGATGGTGATGTTGATCTTGATCTTGACCTGGCAAAACAATTTCGTGACACATGCCCTTTTCTTCCGCAATTAAAGCATTGTAAGTTATCATTAGTTCTCTGATCATTAATGTTCGCTTTAGTGAAACTTTTCGCACCATTTCCTTTTAACCAATCGGGCCACATTTGCCTTGGACTACGTTGTACATTATTTTTGGACCAGCATTGATTGCTGTCATGTCCCATTCTTTGGCAATTATCACACTGAATCGGAATTGGGCTTCTCTGTACTCTATTTTTAAACCAGCATTGGTTAACATGGTGTCCAAGCCTTTGGCAATGACTACATTGGATGGGACCTTCCTTTCCATCTATTTGAATATCTGTTGACTTGTTCGACTCAAGTTTGGATCTAAATTTTGGTGATGGGCTACTTGTTTGTTGAAAACGATTGTTTCTAATTGGGGTTACTGATCTTTCGCTTGCGCCTGAGATGACTGCAAACGACACTGATTTCGACTGTGTGCTTTTTAAATTTAGCTCAATTTTCATTGCCTTTTTAATCAATTCATCAAAGTCATTAAAATCAACATAACATAAAGCCTTTTTAATTTCTTTCTTTACTCCTGACAAGAATTGATCCTGCAATAATTCTTTTACCTGCTTTGCCATCTCGGCCTGTTCTGGTTTCACTTCGAACGCTTTCTCTGCAAGAGTTGATAAATGATAAGCAAACTCACTTACCGATTCCTCTGGGTTTTGTACGCGGTTATAGAATTTCTGTCGCATTATCCGTTTTATATCCCCTCCGATCAATTTCGTGGCTAACGCGTCTTTCAACTTGGTCCAGTCATTTGCTACTAATCTTTTATCAATTTGTTGCCACGCTTCTCTGGCTGCTCCTTTCAGGTATAGCGGTAATCTTTGCACCATTATCGATTGGCTCCATCCATAGGCTGTCGCATACATATAGTAATCTGCCATAAAATCGACAAATTCCAGCGGATCTCCACCGTACTGATCTACAGGTAGTTTTTGACAACTCGCATAATCATTGCCTTCCTTGCCGTTGCCCACCGCGGACACAGGTGTTTCGTCATTGTTATTTGTATTATTGGTTAGTCTTTGGGTACTCATTAAATTCTCTATTAGTGTTTGGCTTCTCAATTTATAAAATGATCTGGTTAACACAGGTTTTACTCGTCTAAAATTTAAAGTATTACAATTACAAAATTTACTTTTCGTTTTAATTTTGACTTTTCAATAATCAATCGCCACAAATTTTCCCACTTTGCTTCAATAATAAAATCACCACTTTAATAATTCTCGACTAATGTTCACCACTTTCAAATAAACGTTTCACTTCAATATTTATTTATTTAATTATTATTATCTTTTTCCAAATATTTTCGATACTTTACCAATCTCAACAGATTTTCACCGATCTTTTTATTCCTCGGTATCACTCAAATATTATCACAATATCAACAAGTCTTCACCGACTTTTGATCACGTCGGGCTCACCAAATATGTTGGGTTTTTAATGTAAGTCGGTATCACGGTCTGACTCCTTTGTGTTCTTTATCAAAATCAAGATAACCCAACACAATAATTTTATTCAAGACAAATACAAGTACACTGGTTGATTACACTCTTTATTGAACAATTTCAATCTTTAATAACTCTGATCTGCACTTTTCATCGTTTAGTCCTACCAACTTTTCTTCGACCAACTGGCATTTTGTTTTCTTGCCAGTTGCTTTTATACTCGCTTGGTAATTGACTTTATTTTTGCCAATTATTTTTGGTTTTATTTCCCCCCTGGCTTCCTCTTGGAGGTGTAATTTAATTGAAGGGAATTTGCTGATTTTCTTTGACGGCGCTTATTACTTTTTATCCAGCTAAATTAATTGCCTTCCCAAAATTGGATTTCTCCGGCTAAATTAATTGCCTTCCCAAAATTGGATTTCTCAATTCGCTCGGGTTTTCCATTGTATCGGGTTTCCCATTAGCTCGGGTTCTCCATTTGCTCGGGTTTCCCATTAGCTCGGGTTTTCCATTAGTTAATTAATTTTTAATTAATTTTTGTTTTTTGTAAATTATTCCTTTTAGGGAGCCCCCATTGATTTTATTTTATTATAGCTGAACTCGTCTCATTATTTAGCATCCGCCCATACCAGTTTCCCCCAGAAAATATTCATTTTTTAAAATTTTTGATTTTTAATTAATATTTTGTACTTTAAATTTTTATTTTGAATTTGGTGTTTTTGTCAATTTTCACCTCATTTTTGTGCCTCTCTTGTTGAACCCCAACACTTCTAACTTAAAATTTTTAATTGAGTAGTTTTAATATTTAAATGGACTGTGAATTATGTCATGTCATAGGCAAAGGGGACTAACCGTCATCTTACCCAAGGGACGGGGTAATGTTTCAGACATCGTCAGCAGAGATTCAGAGAAGGATTCCACGAGGGGATAATCTGAGTCAAAAATTGATACCTTTTTATTTAATGCAGTGAATTAAATTGGTAATAATAAAAAAGAGGTAAATTTTGAGTAACTATAGAGAAGAATTAATTTTAGTTGGTATTAGAAAATTCTTTAGTGACTAGAAATTAAAATAGGCAGATCCCTGGTCAAATTTTTCTAAAATAACATTGAATAATATCTCGTAATGAGGACCATATTTAAAAGAATAAATGACAATAATCTAACAAAGAAATAGATAATGAACAATAACGTAAGCCCTTCTATTGTCAGTCTAGAACCCGAAAATGAAAATACAATGAGGAGTAGTTTAAGCAGTAGAGCTTACCTGCTCTTGATTTTCAACCATTATGTACAGCACCAACATGGTTGTGACCATGGGTACGCAGATGGTATAAAGTACAATAATCATGAAGACGTTTAGGAAGGAGTCGATTCAAAATCCATAAGTATTCCTAACACATTTATAAAATGACACACCCCTTAGCGCCAAAAAATATCTAAATACATAATTTGAGTGATTATGGAATAATACTTAATGAAAATCACCAAATGGAAAATTTTATTAGAACCAGTGGTGAGATTCAGCCGGTTCGCGTGAACGGTTTCTATTTTACCGGCTTTTAACAAAGAAATGAAAAGCCAAGTAAACAATCACATACGAAATTCAAAAATTTTTCAAAGCGTGCCTTCCCACAATTACCAAAAAAATATTTAAAAAATCGCAAACAAAATTCAAAAATTTTACAGAAGCATACTTGCAATTTATGATTTGAATTTTATTTTAAAATATTCGTTACTGTGGTCACAAACTTTCTTTAAAAATAATATAAAAATAGTGTTGTAAAAAAAGTGAATTGTATAAAAATTGTAAGTATATGGAATAATACTTTATATATATTTATATATTTATTCTTTAGTGCTGTTACCAGCGTAACGCAAAATACAGCGTTGGTTTACCGCTTGATACCCGTTGAGCAATCAACGTTGGTGCTGTATCAAAGAGGTGAGTACTCGCAAAAAAGTGATCACAGCAACGGCACTATAATTGTCGGGTACTCTATGAGTCCACGGACTACCGTTAGAAGGCATGTGTCCGATTTACTCAGGTCCCTTACTGAAATTGTTTTCCCAAACACCGTTATACAAATTTTCAGTCATCTCACGATCATAATTCATAGTAAACATACGCTAATATATTAAAAATCATTTATAGAATACGCTAATCACATCTAAGAAGCTTGAGTCGCTTTTGATTTTTCTTGTTGCTCTTGTTCGGCCAACTTGGCTCTCTTCAGTTTTTCGCGGATATTTCGTCCTAACCGCTTGCGTTTCGGTTTGTTTGACGAAGCCGGTGGATATATCTCGGCCAGTTCTACGGCCAGTGGCCGGATTTGCATTATTGTTGCTTCGTGTATCACTTGTTGGTTCTGCTTGGTCTCTAGCGCGCGTATTTGCAATTTCAGCGCATGGATTTCCGTTTGGTCCTGTGCGGCTTGTGTCTGGAGTTGGAGAATTTGCGAAGTCTTCTGTTTCATTTCTGCCGGGTTAAACCAAGTGCCCTCGAATTCCCGGCACTTTCCTTTAAGTTTTTCGATTCTGACTCAGAGGTCTTCGGCTTGTTATTGGGCCTGCTCGCGGTCTTTGCGCAAGTTCTCGAAAAATTTAAACACTAGAAAATAATAATAAGAAATCATTACTCAAACCCATATGCATGAGAAGGAAAAAACTCATTTAAATTCATATCAAAATTTTTATCTGAATATTGATGTTAAAAATAGAGTTTTGGGACTAGAGATCAGTTCTAGCCCAACAATATATATATATATATATATATATATATATATATATATATATATATATATATATATATATATATATATATATATATATATATATATATATATATATATATATATATATATACAATTTGTTAAATAAATTTTATTGTATAATAAATTAATCAACGTTAATATTACATTAAAGTAAATTATATTATTTGTTCCTATGTAAATTCTCGGTATTTGTTTCAGCCATCATGAAGCGCTCTGGATAACAAGTTTTGTCGATTTTTTTCTAAAGAAGCCGAAGTCTAGCGAAGATATGTCCCCAATAACAAACCTAAATTTAACTAATATTGTACAAACAGCAGAAACAGAATTAATTTTTTTTTTGGGTCAGTGCGATCAGGTTCTCAAATGTTTTGAGGGTTTGAACCGGTTATTAAATATTTTGAATCACACCACTGATTAGAACCTTTAATTTTAATTGACAACACGGCATTTTATTTTAATGTTATCTGAAAATCGACTTTCTTCTATCGAATGATGCATAATTTGTCAAATTTGGACCATTAATTCTTTTTTTAATTGTTATCTGCTATATAATGATATTAAGAATATTGTCATCATTGAATTAAATTAAATATGAATTGAACCTCATATTTTCTTTTTATGAACATACAAATCTATGTAGAATTATGTGCTTGGATTGATAACATGATTTCGTCATTTTTGACGGGTTAAAGCTAGTTTTTTAATAATAATAATCGTTAGTCAGATTGACTGAGCTGAAGTAATTCATTTTTAAAAAATTCTATTGATTTTTATAGATGGAAAAATATTTCTTAGTTTGTTTAAATAATGCTGTCAAATATTTTTGTTTTTTAAATAAAATAATTAATTCATCGCTATGGCATATTATAAAGGTGCTGCGAAGGACTCACATCGAACAACTATATTAAAGCAACAGAGAAGTAAAGAAAGACAAGAAATTGAATTCAAAAAAAGAAAAATAGAATCTCAATTAAATATAAATGATGAAATCAGTAATATATTTACGGCTCGCCAAGAATTTGAGGATTCTAATTTTGCCCCCGAAACAGTAGGATTAGTTACTTTAGAAGAATTAAAAGCTCAACAAGAAGCAATAATTTCCGCAAGAGAAAAACAAGCAGCAGCTGAAAAATTGGATAAATCCATGGATAAAGATAATTCTATTTCAGAAAATAAAACAGAAAAAATTGAGGTATTATATCAACAATATGATGACTAACTACAAATACAAGAATTTTAAGTTCAATTGATAAATCAATTTTAGCAAAAAGGACCAGTTTCGTTTAATGACGAAGATGATGACGATGAAGAAGACGAAGGCGAAGACTGTAAACCAAAAAATGAGGTAGGATTGATAAAAAGATTGAGAAATCATTGGCTATGACATTTTATAGTCCAGCGAATCTCCTCTTTCATTAAAGAAAAAAAGATATGGCGTAAATCCAAAGGTCGATACGAGATTTATCCCAGATATTTATCGAAAGGAAGAGGAAATTAAGCTTAGGTAGGTATGAAATGGAATTTATCGAAATGAAAACATTTTCTAATTACTTTTTAATTGATTTTTTACTGGAAATTCAAATTTATTTAATAATTTAATTTTTCTTATTTTAGCGCATATTTTTTTTGGTTTTAATTGTTAAGAAATTCAGATATTATTGCTGGCTAATCTTATCTTATCAATAATTATATATAGCGAATGTCATCTGTTATCCCTTGATTCAATGTAATTTATGATGAAATTGCACATTTTGCAGCCGTATTTTTTTTGGAAGCTTAATGTTACAATGGTTTGATTTAGGGTGGGTTGATTTGCCGTGACCTGATCCAATCAGGACCAATATCGGTTGGGGAGGGGTAAGTTATCGCTATCCGATCCAATTAATGATTATATTGGGGCACTATTTCCATGTGATGCGAATACTATCCCCTTAACGTAATTGATAATAATTTGCCATTATCATGCCCATGTTGCAGGGAGGACCTGAAGAAGGAGTGGATAGAACGGCAGATTTCCATAAAAGAGGAAGAAATAAAAATCACATACAGTTATTGGGATGGCTCGGGTCACCGACGGGATGTGATTGTCAAGAAGGGATATTCGATTCAGATGTTCCTCACTAAATGCCTGGAGCAGCTAAGGAAAGAATTCCCGGAATTGAAGGCCACCTCGGTGGACAAGCTGATGTATGTGAAGGAGGATCTGATTATTCCTCACCACAACACATTCTATGAATTCATTACAAAAAAGGCGCGCGGCAAATCGGGACCGTTGTTCATATTTGAGGCACGAGATGATGTTAGGATTGTCCAGGATGCGGCAATCGAGAAAGAGGATTCCCATGCTGGCAAGGTTTGCCTCAGGAGTTGGTATGAGAGGAACAAGCACATTTTCCCTGCCAGCCGATGGGAACCGTATGACCCGGTAAAAAATTGGGATCAGTACACAATCGCTGACAAAATGTCCGCAAAAATCGTGGTCAAATAATTAGTTCACATGTGATTTAATAACCTGCAAGTGTTTTGTCAATAAATATTACTAGTTGATTTTATTTCTGTTGCTTATTTGTTACTTGGTGGCATCTGTTCAATTCTCTTATGAGGCCAGTCAAGCTATTAGTTAAGGTGTATCAGTTCTCAAATGTCGAAGGAGGCGATTTTGATCATATTTGTAATTAAATAAGAGTTGGAATGTATTGTGAATCACTTGATCAAGCCACTATTCATTGCTTTGATAATGATGTTCACATGCCCTGATAATCAAAGGGACTATGGACGACCAATATAAGATAAATATCCGGTTTCTCATTGTAATGGTCCTCTGCATTTTGCTCAATTTCCTCATCCTAATGTGGTATGTTTATTTCTTTCTAAAGTTTCTACGTCTTGTTTGCCACTTCAATGAGGTTCAAGCATCACAATAAAAGAAAGCAATACTAGATTTGACATTTAATTATATGATACGTTCAAATTAGGTAAAAATCAACATTCTAATCAAACCAAAATTACTCGTTAAAGAATAAAAGTTGAAGTTACTCAGTTTTTCAATTCTGGTTTGAGATACCTGGGTCCACCATCGGCATGGTTGTTTTTGCTTGTCACAAGGATGAAGTGCAGCTTTTTTTGAATACAACCGGATGTTTCGATCTCAGGCGAAGACAGTTTGACTCTTAAAGGGGCTCTTGGTAAAATCATTAATGCCAACTCATCTTCGTGAGCTCCTTGACTTCAGTTTCGATGTTCTTAATTCGGAGCTTGTACTTAGCGTATATCAATTTAATAACGAGATCTGATGCTCGAGATGTCGATTCCTTTTTTCATCTCTTCTGGCAGCTTTCGAGCTCACTGAATCTGAATATTAGCCCTTCAGTTCGTCAATGATGAGTGTCGGACTTTTGTACACCTTACTTCTTCTACTTCTTTTCTTGTTAATAATCTAGTCCTTATCAAATGTTCGTGGCACTATGTGTAGAAGTTGGGACATTAATTCATTTTAGAGAAAATAGAAATAACTGTATGCTTAATGAATTCAGTAAAAGAATCAAAACGTAATAATTTGAGCTATAAATCTTAAATTAATTATTTTCAGTATCAAATTACAAAATTGAAAATGAATCAACACAACTCACTGTAAATTTTTCCTCAGAAATAATCCTTCATAAATGACGACCTAAAGTTCTCATAAAGCTGATTACTTATTTCCTTGCATCGCCTTATATACTTGCTATTTTTGGGTATATTTATGTGCTTGCAATTAATACAGTGAAATTAATTTGGACTTGTTTCACATGTTGTGTTTCTTTGCTACATCTATATATAATTTCGTGATATAGTGGTTTTTTATAAATGTTTATTTTATTTTCTGTGATTTTCATTTATATATCAAATTTTTATTTATTTTTGCTGTTTATTCTGTTTTTCATTTTTATTTGACTTCGACTTTTCTTTTCCTGTTATATATTATTGCTATAGTAAAACAAATTAACCTAATTTTAGTTTTTACCCAACAACATGATTTATGTTTTTCACATCTTTCAAATTTTGGACTTTTAAGAAATCGTGTTTCTTCCTGTCACATACAAGCGCAGTTGTAGTACAAATCAAAAGCTTTACAACGATTAACATTTGATGTAAGGATGAGGTTTAGTTTTTGATGAATATTGCTAATTTAAAACTTCCATGGTTATCAAGAATATTTATCTATCTATATCAGTGGTTTTTAATATGTGCTCCACGGAGCTTGAAGGCAACTCGGCAAGTTCCAAATGGCTCCTTAAAATGGTAAAATTTCTGAAATTTTTGACACCTTTTTAATATTTGCAAAATGATTACAAACCTTAGATCTAGCTATATAATATTTATTAAAAAATTGACTATTCGTGATTATCTAAAAAATCTTCGATACTTATTCATAGTCAATTTTTTTTAAATATAGTATAAATTAAAAATGAAGAGAAATCAGAGGTTAAAATCAAAAGAAGTTCTTATTATATATATATATATATATAATATTTATTAAATTGTCTGTTGTTTTAATATTCTAAATTTGTTAATACCAACGCATTTTTACAAAATTAAATTTGTGAAATTAATTAATTTTTACAAGCTTTTCTTTTTGTATATTATTTAATAAATTTTGTAATACTGGAATTTAACTTTATAATTTTGATAATTTTTTTAATACCATATGGCTAAATGTATTCAACAAGATGGGGAGTTTTCTGTTTTAGAAGCAAAATTAACTAGATGTTGGAAAAGTGATCACGCAGTACGTTTTTTAAAAATAATTTTAATTATTCTGTAGCTTTCATTTAAATTAGCATAATAAAATTATATTGTTAGTTATTGTTTTTTAATATGACTTCTTAACTAAATAAATCCACCATTTGAATTATCATCTTTAATAAACTGTGAACAAATCAGATTTGTATTTTAGAATTGTTAAATTATTTATGATTGAGAATATCATTTATTTGTATGCTAGATATATGAAATTGAAATAAAATCTAAAGTAAATGATATATGCTGGAGTTTCTCTAAAAGATACAGTGAATTTCTTCAACTACACGAAAGCGTAATTTAATGCCAAATGCATAAATAAATACTGATTAATTTAGGTTTGCAAACTTGATGATTCTGTCAAGCTTATTTATTTTCCACCGAAAAAGTCATTCAACAATTTATCGACTAAATTTCTATGCAAGCGTCGTCAAGAACTCGAAGAATATTTGAATGTTCTTTTAAAGAAATTTCCTATTCCACCGGCACCATTGGGAAATTTTATCGATTGGAATCAATACGTAAGGAAATATTTGCATTAATAATAGAAGTTGTTGTGATCGATACTCACAGGAGATCCACGGAATCACAAATTCTTTGGCAAGGAAATTTTTCCAAAACGGTATTGATTGAATTTTTATTGATAATCGGATTTAGGCTCGTGTTTCCAGGTGATCTAATCATTAAAGAAGGATTTCAATTTGAATTCTCTGTTCTGCAGATCTACTCCATCAATGAAAGATTACAATCACAATCTCCGACGAATTGTAAGTAGATTTGAATTTCATCACTTTTGCTAATTTTAATTTTTGACAATCTTCTGTTGGGTAGCTTGCGGTCGCTGATAAATTGTGAGTAGATGTAAATTTTATACTTTCAAGTCCTTCATTCGTCAAATGGATTTTTACTATTTATTAATGAATATTTCCATTTTTCACTACCCAAATATTGTGCGAGATTAATTATATGTTGCAATTATAATTACAATGATTATGGGTAACAGGAAGATGAGGGGGGGGGGGGGGCTCACGAGTTATACTGCCGGTTGGAAACACAGGCGCCATTTCTAAGTAGAGAATAATAATTTTGGAATCGCACATCACAATATCAATTTGTTTAATAATTACTCGGCTGTCATTAGCATCTGTGGCTAAATTGCCTCCATTTTAATAACCCGACCTGGAAAGGTGTCAACCCCTCCAAATGACCACAGAACGTCATATAAAACCGGCCTCCCAGATGCTCCAATGATCCCTCATTATTATGTACCTATTATCCCATCAATATTGGTTTCATTTATTTATTCCTCTCTCTACCTGTATTTTGATTGGCTGACGAATCACAGTTGAGCAGGAGGAGGAAATTTAGAATTGCTACCAGGTGAACAATAGTTGATGTAATTAAGGATGATTTTTATTTTATTTGTTTTTTGTTTATCATAATTAGTAATATATTTCTCCCAATCTATTAGGTTTACCAAAAAGTTATTACGACTGTTATAATATTGTTATATTGTTGTATGTGCCCCTCCCGAAGCCCTTCTGCATCAATGCTTTCATCTATATCACATAACTATTGGAATCATTATTGCACTGTGTGTTCATGAGTAGATCTTGGAGGAAATGCATCATTGATATTGCAATCCGATCCAGCTGCTTTATGACTCTCTTTGATTTGATTCTATTTTATCCGTCATTAATTAGTCTAAATAAAACACGATTCTGATTATAAAAATGATATATAACATCAGCATAAAAGATAAAACAACTTTATTTGAAAACCAAACTTCAATTTTTAAACAGAAAAAACCGCAATAATTTTCTGAACAATCAAATAATTATACTAATTTCTTTATCATTTAATCATTTCAAATTAATCAATGTAATAATTATGAATATAATTAATAAATAAATCGATTCCTATATTATTATTGCATTAAAAAATAAATAGGATTAACATTATTTTTCTTATTATTTTTGTATTTGTTAAAGGATGAGCATTTTTACTAAATTATAATTGCTATTTTTCTAGTCCATTGTCAACCCCAATTAATCCGTGTGTTGCTGTCCTTCGCGTTATTGACTTAATTGACTACAATGTATATACCGCGTATATAGAGATCTGATGGCAGAATATGATAACTTGTATAAAAAAAATAAAAGTTGTCTTGTTTGTGTGTTTATGCCAACGATCTGAATAGTTACTACATACAAATCACAAGTTTGATCCGAAATTGAATAATCAGCAGTCGACAAATCTTACGTGTTATATTGCATTTATTATAAATATGTCAAAAATAATATTCTTCCATTATATATTACACAGATAATCGTGTAAATCTTCTTAAATGAAACAAAATTAGCACAAACAAGCATAAAGTATAAAAACATCTACGATTTCCATTGAAATTGTAAAATTGTTCTATTATTCTGCGCAAACGATAATACCTTACAGGATGAGTGCATGGTAGGTTAAATCGTTCATACTGCGCGCGGCTTTGTCTTGAAAATACAGTACTAGTTAATTATAATTATTAATATATTATTCACAGTTAAATATACACATTAAATGTACATCATTCATCGCGTCATGTAGGGACGTGTTAAATACCTCCGCAGCAATAATAATTGGAATAATTGCGTTATATTGTGCATCCCCGTAATCCTAATGATGATATTGCAGTATCCAATGATCCGAGCTTGGACTTCGTGCACGTCATGGAATTTGTGGGACGAGTTCGTAATGTCAAGGTTGGTGGTGTTCACGTTCATTGGGTGAGATTGACTTGGGATGCGTGAATTTAGGTAACTGGGTCCTCTTCCGCGGTCGGCACAAGCAATATTGTCATGAACAAATTAGAGTTGGATATGTCACGGTTCCATTCAGTCGACAAGCTAGAGGTAACTCATTAACGGGATTGCATTATAGTTTTACAATTGATCCCATTCAGATGACTAACGTGAACCTCAAGTATATGCGAGGCTTTGAGAATCTAAAAGAAACCGTGAAACTGATGAAAGTGAGTTCATCCCTATATAGCGTTAAACTTCTAGCTATCGGGGATTTACTGTCGATTGGCAATGGGGATTGGGTCTTTGGACGGGATTCGGTGCCCACTAATTGTTGGTTGAAAGTCGAACATTTGGACTTGTCAAATAACTTTCTTCAGGGATTGGATCCTAGCATGGTATAATTATAATTAATTATTGATTATTAATATTATTAATTAATATTATGATTATCATTTTTATTATTATTAATTATTGATTTTTTATTGTTTAATCATTGCCTATTACAATTATTGATTTTTATTAGTGAATATTATTACTTATTTTTATATTCTATAATAAAATATTACATTCAGACCCTATTCAAAAAAGTTAGAACTGTCAAGCTCAACAATAATCTGCTTGTAGATGTGCAGCATTTAGATATCCTGGAGAATTTGCGTGTGCTCAACCTTAGTCAGAATAAAATGGGCCTCGTGTACACGTCATCAAGCAGAATCCCGGAACCGACATTACGCGGTCGCTTGGGTAACATAACGGATCTGGATTTGTCATACAATGAGCTGTGTAGTGCCCGGCTGGTGGAGGGCCTCTACTCATTGATAAAGCTGAATCTTGGTGGCAACAAGATCGAGGAGGTCAAAAACATTTGCTCTTGTAACGGTGATTATGATTGCTTGATAGACCGAGGAGTTGGAGAGTCTGATAACATTGCAATGCTTGGAATCTCTGGTTCTGCTAGGAAACCCCATTTGTTCTAGGCCCGGATACAGAAAATCTACATTGGAGCTCTTTGGTGAACGGTTCAAAGAGGTTAAATTTCAAATTGCATTGATTACTGAGAATTCCTTTTTTGATTGGCTGGGAAAATATTGCCATTGATTGGTTTTGATAATATTGTCCATTGATTGGTTATGTATGTATTGTTCATTGATTGGTTATGTATGTATTGTTCATTGATTGGAAGTGATAATATTGCTCATTGATTGGCAGTGATAATATTGCTCATTGATTGGCAGTGATAATATTGCTCATTGATTGATTATGGCAATGTTGCCCACGATGCGTGTTATACGAATTGAGTGACATTAGTGCAAGCCCCCTTGATCCAGCATGACTAAACCAACACTGCATTCCGTTGTATCGGTAAGTTCTCACTGATCATGTGCCTGACATATTCTATTGCATGCTACAATCCGATTGGTCAGTACCTGGCTTTTACTAATATCAATATTTATTTTGTTTGCACAACCTATCGAACGACTAAATTCCAGAGAGATCGAGAATTAGAACTGCCGATTGATTTTGATATGTGTGGCTTGATTATTGGAAATGGATTGGTGGCACTGTGCGTTATCAGGCACATTTGCATATTAATGCCATTTCTCACTGGATTGCAGTTGTTGAGTCATTGCAATTCGTGATAATGATTTGTTCGATCAATTAGTGGTTTTATGTGGTCCCCCTTGTCCCTTGCATTTTCACTCGCATTTTGGACTGATTGTTAGGTTGTTGCCCATTCTCTAATTGGTTGCGGTTCACGTCGATACAACGTCGACCCCCGTTACTCAAACGTAATTGTGACCAACCGATGAACTGGCACATGGATTAATGATTCAGGCCCAAATCATTGAATATAAATAAAAATCAATCAACTAAATTGTAGATCAAACTTGATTTGCGCACGGCAGATGAAATCGAGTTCAGGCAGTTGCAAGCGTCAATATCCGAATCAATAATGCTGAAGAATAAATTCCAAAACGAATTCAATCGCAACAATGCCAGTAACCAAGGAGATGGCTCCATCCTATCGAACATTTTCAATAACAAGTGAGGTTCTTGTCGTGCTAGACATCTGACTATTGTTGCCTAGTAACCAAACAGACAAGCAGCTGACACATCCGGCCGACGGATGCAGCAATATCGGATCTCGCACACTCCTTACCAGTTATTTCGACAAGGAAGAGTGAGAATAGCGATTTATAATGAATTTATGTTCATTTGTTCAGCGCTCACCCTGTGAACCTCGAGGTGTCACTGGAATCAGATGTTAATGAAATTATAATATTTTGAGATTGATTAATTGATTGGCATTACATATCCATTCTCTCCCGATATTGATCTGCTATTATCGAAATTGATTTCCCAGTGATTTTTTAACGATTAAATGGATTTTCGAATTTTTCATTTTATATTGATTTAGGATTGGATAAATCAATAATCATGCTTTCTTGTATTATTGATCTATTGAAATGATCTGTTCAATGATATCACTGTGTGTTGTTTGAATAAGTGCGGGGTAACTTCAAAGGTTATGTCAGACAATCGATTTACATCTGTCCGGTCTCATTTGAAACTTTCTCTTCATTTTCGCCTTTTCTTAACTATTTTCACCATTTCTTTTCTTCTATCATAATAATCAATATCCACCTGACTGAGTTTAGAGATTTTTTCGTAGGGAACTCTCCTCGTCAGAATTTCAATTAACTTATCTCATTACAATGAACCGGGATTAAATTTAAATTAATTTTGCTTGAAAGTCTGACATCTCATCTGAAGGTCGAAGTTTTTTCATAATCTAATTTATTTTTTACAATTAATTAATTAGTTTGTATTCCTTTAATAACTTTATCTAGGGGTACACATCGATTTTTTATTACTGAATTCGTGTTCGTCTCATCATTTGCCATTCAATAATATCAGTTTCCTTATCTTTTCAATTTTTAATTAATTTCTTTCAAATTAAAATAACCTAAATTTTTTGAATTTGCTACATTGTGCTTTTTACTATTTTCCAAGAATATTTCTCTATTTACCTTCTTTTGCAATAATCTAGACTAGGGGTTCCCAACCTTTTCATAGTACCGTACCTGTACGTTGTAAACAAGTTTGGTGGCGTACCGGTAAACCTAATTTTTTTAATGGGGTATAAAATGCAATGGAGATTTGTAATAAAGACAAGTAATAAAGACAAGAAAAATTGGGATATACATATATTTACTGCTAAACATATAAATAAAATATATTTATAGCTTAAAAAATAGTTAGTGAGAATGTTGGGCCTATTTATTATTAACTAAAGAAGAAATATCGGGCTCAATGTTTGTCAGTTTAAGGTGAAGATTCGATTAATATCCTGCAGTCATTGCAGAAAATCTTGTTTCACATAAATATGTGATCGCAAATGGCAATAAAAGTTTTACTGCTAGTCAAGCAACTTCTGGGTATTCTTTACGAATAGATAGCCAAAAACTGAATAAGTTGGCGCCCTAAAAGCTTAATTTTAATCCACCGTCACTGGTAAGGTCTATAAAAGACTCTTGCAATCACATCGTCTGTTTTATATATAGTAAAGGAATTCACGTACAGGTAGCTGCTTGCCTGCGTACCCAAGATTTAGAATCCCTGATCTAGACAACCCGAACAGTTCATACCTTGGAGCGCTACCCAATTTTTATATTTAATTATTTAACTACTTTCGAGTGAATACGTTAAATAATAAATATAATAATTATGACCTCAATAAGTAACATAGTAAGCTTATTACAAACTTTAAAGGCTATTTCACAAAGGATACTTTACAATGAATTTTAAAACAAAAAACAACAATTAAAATGATACATTAAAAGGTTATTTTATAGGGTTAGGTAGTATACTCGAGAATCTTATTACTCGTGCTTTTGATCAAATGAATGATCTTTATTAATATTACACTTTACAATCGCTGGAATTTTGTCAATATAATGTCAATAGATTCACTTGATTTATTGGCAGTTAATCCTAGTGGAGACCGCTTCCATTAAATTGACTGAAAGAATCCGATACTGCCAAAGAAAATCTTTCTAGTTTGCTTTAATTCCTACTTTAATCTATGTTTGTCCAGTTCTTTGCTATAATTTTTGTCTTCGGCCAGAATAGCAAATTGCATGAGTTGAGAGCTCCTTTTGTTGGGTTATTATTTTTCAAGTCGGTTTTCTCTGACTCCTCGTGTTCTTATTTAAACAAATGAATCGAAACCAAAAACAGAATAACTTTCTTACACTTCAATCAAAATTACAATTCGTCACTAGATTTTCACCTTTCTCTCTAGAAAAATATTACTCTCTAAGGTAGACAACCCAAGGGTTAATCACATTATCTAGTACGAAAATTCAACTTTGCTTTCAATTACTGGATTCCTCCGATCGCTTTGCCACACTTCTCTCTTGTTTCTTTTACCAACTGGCGGCTTGTCTGTTTTTGAATTTTATTTTTATACTTTTTCAGAAAGGGCAATTATCTACAGAATTAGGATTATCGCAGACAATTATCTCTAGTGAATCTTAGGTAAACATTTCAGAGTTTTCAAATTACTTTAATTTGTTTGTCCCAGATTGGCGCTCGGGTGAATTCCCTTCCTTATCTAATCGATTGAGTCTCACTGCGCTTCGGTCTTCCCATTTACTC
The DNA here is from genome assembly GCA_959609185.1 of Schmidtea polychroa. NCBI lineage: Eukaryota > Metazoa > Platyhelminthes > Tricladida > Dugesiidae > Schmidtea > Schmidtea polychroa. The sequence goes on from CAUHTR010002977.1 coordinate 31,130, forward strand.
GAACTTCCCATTATGGATTAATTAACTTTAATTAATTTGTTTTTTGTTATAACTTTCCCTGCGCACTCCTTATTAAATTTTCAATATAATTTCTGAATTTGTCTTTCAATTTGGCGATCAACCACACCCGTTAAAAAAATTAAATATATTAAAATTCCCAAATATACTTAATAAAAACAAAAATAGAAACACATGCCAGTTAATAAACGGCAAAACAAATTAAAGAAAAATATTTTATTTATTTTTTTACAATTAACAAACTTCAGTTACAAATTTCCACTAAAAATTAATTGAAAAAATTTGTCTAAATATTCACATATTGATTATTGCTGTTTCGCTTAAAAAATTTATTTTTTACTTTAAATTTATCAATTTAATTCCAAAAATCTTTTTCTTTTAATTAATTATTTCAAAATAATTTATTTTCATCTGTTGTTATCTATTACAAATAAATGCCGACAACAAAATGAATGATTTCAAAGTAGTTTACTTTCATCAGGGCAGGATTCACCACGTTGCACACGTTTCAATTGAGACGAGTCTACCAATAAATCTAGCAATTTAGGGGGCATACTTTGAAGTTGACCAATTGAAAAAATAAAAAACAAATACTGGTACTAATTAGCATTTTGAAGGGCTCAATCATTATGATTTGTTTATGAGCATTGAGATATTCTCGGGCCACCGGCCGACCCTGTAGAGTCGTTCACAATGTCACATTCCTACTGTTTCAAATTATACTGACAGAGTTCTATACTGCTGAGTCATGGTCCTGTATCCCGTACAGCCCTTATAAAAGTCTCAGTACCGAAATTCGACCTATATTAAAGCTAGATATCGCAATGGCTACGTAAATATAAATATAAACTAAAATTTCTCACGTCGACAAGCAAGCACACGCTCGATTCCGCAACAAATAACCAATAGTTCGGTTAGCTGTTGGCTGCCTGCATCTGCACATCATGCAGTGACTCTTTAGGCTCAAAATTCGCAGCTAGCTTATATCCAAATCCTCTTGTAGTCGTTAACTTATCACCGCAAAAAAATATTGTTAATGAAGTTTGTAGTCCTTCGGGGGAACTACTCGTACAGCCTGAATCAAACTCAACCGAAGATAATATGCTGCCATTGTTGAACACTGCTAGACATGTTGACATGATACCAGAAGCCAATCCAGGTTTATGGAATGTAGGTAGTGAGATAATGAATTATTGGCTTCACATTGGGCCTATATGTTAATTCGTTAAGGAAATATGTCAATAGTAACAGAAAACTTAATGATTCAGCATTTTATTCACAATCTCACAGTGGAGAAAAAATGGAAAGGCATTGGCTTTTGTATTCGCCATCATCTGGGTGTGTTTTTTGCTTTTGTGTGTAAACTTTTCTCGATAAACAGTATTGTTTGACAGCTGGAGCACTATGACTTGAACAGATGCGTTCTTACCGTTTATGGCACTCGTTTATCCAAAGTTCAGCAAGCTGATAAGCAGAAGCACTATTGGAGAGAAGTTTTAAGGAGAGTTGTTTCAACAATAAAGTTTCTTACATCAAGTGGATTATCACTTAGAAGATCTCCAAAAACCTTGGGCAGGGCAGATAATGGAAACATTTTAGGTTGCTTGGAGTATATAGCCGAATACGATGTTTTTTCCAAAAATCGAGTACTCGAGTCCGACCTTTAAAGCTCGACAAGCTTCGAGCCTAAAGTAACGGTTTTTTTTAATTAAAGGTCCAATACATTTTTAAAAATTTATTTAACGAAAAGTGTTTTAGTATGTGTGTTTATTCTTTAATTTTTCCAATTTTCTGCTGGCTACAAAAAACTAAAATTTAAAAGAAACTTAGTGAAATATCAGGTAATTTTAATAAAAAAAAATTTAAAGGTAAAATTTCTAATTATTTTTGCATCGATTTTAATGAAATTTCAAATATTAACCACCATAATGTCTTTAACAAACGAGAAGGAATCTTGGGTCTGGAAGTGTTACATTAAGCGAGTTGTCTACAAAAAAAACAGTCGGAGCCACATGCACAATTTGTAAAAATGCAAAAGGAATTTCAAACATCTACGATGGCTCGTCATTTGTCAACAATTCACAGCATTAATGTAAAATCATCACATCCAGAAAGTGGAATTAAGACTGCCAATAAACCTCAACCGTCTTTATTGCTATTTATGCAGCTAAAACCCTTGGAATGTCTTGTCGCTGAACTTGCAGCTGTTGATGGATTCTCAATCCGAGTCATCACGAACTTACCAAAATGTGAAACCAAAATTATGGGTCTGGTCCTCAAGTAAAAGCAGCTGCGATAGAACTGATTTCTGCTGATAAAGAAAATCGGTCTTAAACTTTCTTTTACTCTTGACGAATGGGTCGATACCACGACTCGGAAATTTCTCAATATCTCGCTGATTCGGTCACGTGGAGGTGTTTTGAATTTGGGATTAGTGCGAATTATTGGCAGTTGTACAGCAGAAATATTGTGTGAATCTGTTGAAAACCATTTGATGGGTTTTGGTATCAATCGCATACACGATATTGTGGCTGCACCTGGTGATGGAGCGTCTATTATGTTGAAATTTAGCAGATTAAATCATTTCATCTATCAAGTATGTTTAAATCATGCATTTCATCTGGGAGTCACTAAGACTTTCTACAAGAAAAAGGAAAAATTGCGAGACACCAATGAAGTCATTGAAAATCAAACTGAAGTATTTGACGATAACTTTTATGACGATTTTGATTTGGATGATGGGGCCGATGACGAAATTCTTTTCAACGAGAATATTGTTGGGGTTCAATAAAAGAGATACAAAATTGAGGTGAAAATCAATGAAAACACCAAATTCATAATAATAAATGTAAAATACAAAGATATTAATTAAAACAATCAAAAAAACAAAAATTGAATAATTTCGGGGGAAACTGGTATGGGCGGATGCCAAATTATGAGACGAGTTCAAATATAATAAAAATAAAATCAATGGGGGGTCCCTAGAAAGAATAAATTACAAAAAACAAAAATTAATTAAAAATTAATTAACTAATGGGAAGCCCGAGCTAATGGGAAACCCGAGCTAATGGAGAACCCGAGATAATGGGAAATCCGAGATAATGGAAAGCCCTAGCGTCATGGGAGAGCCTAAATGGTAGATCAAAGGGGAAATTAGATCGGTCGACGAAAATTAAATTAGGACAATGAGAGAAAGAGATAGGAGGAAGCCCGGGAAATTGGATACGAAGGGCTTGACGAATTAAAATCAATTGACGGGTCAAGTATAAAAGGAACCAGCAAAGAAACATAATTGCCAGGTGGTCGAAGAAAATTTAGTAGAATTAAACGAGTGAGTAAAAGGATTTAGCAGTTGTGATAATTAGATATTTAGAAATCGAACGTACCAGAAAGGGACATCTCCCGTTGGAAGATTATCCCTACGTGAGATTTATTGTATTATTGAAAAGTGCAGATCAAAGAGTTATTAAAGATTGTAATTGTTCAATAAAGAGTGTAATCAAAAAGTGTACTTGTATTAGTCTTGAATAAAATTATTGTGTTGGGTTATCTTGATTTTGAAAAAGAACACAAAGGAGTCAGACCGTGATACCGACTTGCACATAAACCCAACAATATTAATGCGATTTATAGTTTTATAGCGATATATTTATAGTTTTTTCTTTGAAAATTTACTTTTATGCTTTTCGAGTCAGAAAAAATTTAATTTAAAAAAAATTTTAAATTAAATTTAAAAAAAATTTAAAAAAATTAAAAAAAACTAATGGTGGGTTACAGGTACTGAAAAATCTTTACCTCCTCATGCTGTTTCCAGCGTAACCCAGAATACAATTTATAGCTGGCCACTTGATACCCGTTGAGCAATCAACGTTGGTACTGTATCAAGGGTTTGGGCACTAGCAAAAAGTGAGCATGCTTAACATACTATAATTGTCTAGTACCCACTGGGGTTCACGGACTACCGATAGAAGGTCTATGTCCGGTTTTTTTTCGTCCCCGTGGCAATAATCATCAACAAAAAAAAATCAAAAGATACAGACATGGATACACCAGTAAAGATTTTATTTGGACAAATTGAACAACTTATAGAGTCCTGGTCGGTTCGATTGGGGTAGTCTCTACTCCATTAGGATGGAGAGTCAATTGGGCCTGGCTGGCCTGCCTTATTCTCGCTCGCGCCGCTTTGCCCGGCCGAACCTTCTTCCTTGGGATTACTGCTGTTGGGGTGCACTCCTTTGGTCGACGGAGCAACTCATCCAAGGGCCGGATCTTGGCAATGACCTCTCGCTCCAGGTCCTGTTGGTGCACCTTGACTTCCAGCTCCCTCACTCTCAGGCGAAGGGCCCGCAACTCAATCTGGTCTTGTGCATTCTGAAGTTGTAGTTGAGTGATCAACTTCATCCTCTTCTTCATTTCCGCTGGTGGGAACCAGGTGCACTCGAAGTTCCGACAGTGTGCCTTGACTCGTATCAACTTGGTCCGGTATTCTTCTGCCTGTCGTTGTGCCCGTTCCCTATCGGCTCGCATCTCTTCCAAGAGTTTCTGCACTAAAACAAAGGTAACATCAATATCTTTCCACATTATTGCCGATGTATTCTTGCCCGATCACGGCAACCATCACTAAACGAGCCACTATCCTCACCCCATAACCCTCCATTTATGTGCCTTTAAACCCCGTTCCACCCCTAGGGGTCTCTCCAAAGACTCGTGGTACTGTTAAGAATACTGACCCTTAGATGTATCGCGGTCAAACTACGTGAAACATCTATAATTGAGTTACGAGTAATAACAGACTACTGACATCAGGTGGGCCTAATCGATGAGTTTGCCAGTTAACTTTAATTACCAAATAACGAAAATGTTCACAATTAGATTATTATACAAGACATGAATTAGTAACAAAGGACGTTTATCGAGTTAAACAATAATGTACATTTAGAGGTCGAAATCAATACATGCAAATTGTAAATTTTATTCAACCGAATACGGTCATAGATCAATGTGAATTTGTTCGCGGCACGGTACAGCACAGTGTTGATTCTTGATCTGGTTATCACTTTGATTGGGTTGGGTTGATCTTTCGTGGGCGACCGCGCTTTCGTGTTTGCTCCGGCCCTCGATAGGGACTTCGCGGCCATTCCAGTCCACGGCGGAGGGCTGCGGTCCGCTTAGGATGACATTGGGCTCGAGCGTAACCATCGATATCTTCGAGCTCGCCGGCTAGGATTGCTACCTCGAGTCGGTGCAACCGGTCCACCGCCTCCTTCGCATCGTCAAATGCGTCGAGTAAAGCCAATGCCGAATAATTGAGATATGGCTCCACCTTTGGGGTCACTGGTATCACATTCTGATAGGTCCAGTCATGGATCTTGTACCAGATCCACCTGGACCGTAGCCGGGCGATTTCTGCGTCCTCTCTCAATCGGACGGCTTCGTCTGCTTCCTCGCCGGTAATTTCTAGGCTCGAGTCGACTGATGAGGGGCCGGCCTGCATATTCCTTGACCTAGTGTTGGGCATGACTGTAATATAAACAAAATATTAGAGCAAATCCTTGTACTTCTATTACGTTTGATCACTCCAAAACGTCCAAATACCTCATTACAATTTATATACACGCATAACACACAACCAATTCAACAGACAATGATTCGTAGGCAAAGTAAATTAATTTACGAATTTATTTCTATATTTGGTTCATATATCCAATTCAATAAATTAGTTCCAGATTACTAAATTAAATCAAGTTCCTACATTTCCGATTGGTAAATTAGGTTTATCAACTTAAGGGTGGGCAAAATTAAGGTAGACAATTTCGCATTAAAATTAATATTTGAATGAAATTTCATAAATTAAATTAAAATAAATATTTGAATGAATTAATTAACTGAAAAATTTGAATTTCATAAGTCGATTAAAATTACCCATTCAAATGGATTTGTTTATCTTAATTAAAAATTTAACTCATTATTTCACAATAAGCTCTCTTTTTTAAAAAGAAATTTCTCTTTTTAATCTACAAAATTTTGCTGCTAAGACCCACTACGAGGGAGAACATTGCTATGTATCGAAAATTATATTCGGTCCTTAGTAATTTCTAACCGTAGGGGTTGTGGGTAGCTCTATCCTCATCCTAATGGGCAGGTAACTAAAATTTATCAACTTTTCTATTCGTTTCATTTCAGGAATTCAATCCTTCCAACTCCCAGTTCAATCAAGGAAATATCTTTATGGTTGTACAGAACATGTATCCTGATTTTAAGCGAGGTTCCTTGCCTGACCTGGTATACGTGGACTCTACTTCTGGAATGACAGGGTTAAATTAACCAGGAGGTTGGTAATTGTATTCGAAGATCAGGGCTTCTAACTGCCTTGATCGATGGTGATTGGCTCGTTTATGAGCATGCATGTCTCGTCTATTTAGATGGTTAGGGTAAACTCGGCGAGGGCTCCCTTTTAATTTGCAGGGTTGTTTCTATAAATAGAATCAGTTTTATTGGCTGCATTTTATATAATGAAAAGGAAATCGATAATATCGGTTTGAATTGTCTATTTTTAGTAACATTAGGAAAATCAATATATTTGTTGAAGTAGGTTATATAGTAATAAGGTAGGGTTCTTGCGATTAATTTCAGCCATAGGGGATCCCAAATCGCTAAATTTCACTAAAATAAAAATTCATAATTGATTAATAATGTACTACTAAAGGTAGGAACAATAATAATAGAAATGGCGAGGGTGAAAATGTGGTATTAATTCTAATAGCAATAATAATAATAACCTTAAGAATGAGGTTAGTAATAATAATAGTAATAATAATGATACGAAATACGTTAATAATAATACTCATTGTAATGATAATATTAAAATAATAGTGATAATAGTGACACGAAATATATTAATAGTAAGACTCATTGTAACGATAATATTAAAATCATAGTAATGATAACGATACGAAATATATTAATAATAATACTCATTGTAATAACAATATTAAATTAATAGTAATAATAATGATACGAAATATATTAATAATAATCCTCATTGTAACAATAATATTAAAATCACAGTAATGATAATGATACGAAATATGTTAATAATAATACCCATTGTAATATCAATATTAAAATAATAGTAATAATAATAATACGAAATATATTAATAATAATACTCATTGTAACAATAATATTAGTAAGAATGATGGAGATAATAATACTAATAATGAGAAGAGCAATAATCATAACAACGAGGATGGTAATATTGGAAATGATAATAACATCAATAATAACAATGACAATATGGTTGATGATGGTACTAATAAACATAGATTCGTAGAGTATGGGATTACCACATGTGGGAAATCACTTGCGGAAAATTATGAACTCATTTTTCGCCCTGAGATGTACAATGATATTTCTAAGAGTAAAGTAAGTCAACTAGGTTCCTGCAGCAAATTAAACTAATACTTTTAGGTAGACCTTAGGGATTATAGGAATCGAAGAGTTATTTATGAAAACTTACGGGTAATCCTCCTATGTCACAATAAGTCGATTATGGCAAGAGTATTTATGAAAATTTATAAACCGTCATTTTTCGCATACCAAAATTCTAACTAGATTCTAAAATGAGCTGATTTAGGACACAACGGGTAATGAAGGTATATTTCGGGGGGGTCATTTAAGAAATTTGTAATTTAGTTTTTTCTGAACCTAATATCAGTTGAATATACATTAAGGAAACTTTATACTCCTATATACTTCCATAAGGTAATAATATACATTTTAGTAAAGGAAATCTGTTGAAAATTAATGGTAATAATAGAAAATCAATAATACCAATCATAATGATCCTAAAGATGGAAATTGCTAAATTAACATTTGAACATATTACTATCTAAAATTATACATTAAAATAAGTTCATTTAGGACATTTGGGTGATGTATATATATGCCGGGGGTCATTTGAGAAAATCTATAATTTATCCTTTTCTAAGCATAATGTAAATATGTATTAAGAAAGTTTAATATACTTATATATGCCATTATATGGCAATGATATACCCTTTATTAATGTAATTTTAGAAAATCAATCATGATAATAGTAAGGACACCCAAATTGATAATATTATTAGGACTCAAAAAATTTCTTTGAAGATTTTATGTCATCTACATTTCAATACGCATAAAGGCAATAAAAATTGTTGAGGGATTTATAAAATATTTATTGAACGTGAACTAAAATACATTAAACAAAATTATGAATAGTAGTACTAAATTTAGTTACTATCAGATATGAGTTTATGCAATTAGCCGACTACCGAAAGCCTCTGTATTAATTTGAGTCTGGGATATTTCCCGTTTAGATGATCCTAGTGGTCTGTTTCCTATATCAGAATTAAGTGTTGATTTTTGGCATGTTGTTTACTGAAAAGTCGAATTAATTAAAATTTTCCTACTTTCCCGACCCAACTGGATACGGTACGATAGGCCTTATTGTATTATGTTTCCCGCGATTACTTTCCCGAAGTTTATTTCGTCCGCATAGTCCCTATGACTATGCCAACTACCGGTATGGATTTACCGCCCTACTCCTGGTTAGAACCATTAGTTCGTGGCGACCTCCGGTTAATAAGAAAAAATGTTTAAATTTTTGTGCATGTGGGGTCGTAGACCCGAATACGTATAGTTAGTTGGAAACAAGGCTGATCAGCGTCGTGGATATAACCTGTTCTCGACGACGCTGGACACTCTTGTTGCATAATAGTAAAATTAAATATGACAATAATAAAAAAGAAAAAACAAAAATTAATCGATATAATGGGCATGATAATACAATAACAAAATAATAAAATCAAGGTCCTTACTTTTGGCTTCGCTTAAATTTTCAAAGAAAAATTTTGGCATACAAAAAGATTAAATTGTGACCAAAATGCGTCGGTATATATACCTATTTTGTACACGTGTATGTATTGATGCATTAAAACAAACTCGAATTCTTTTTATTCCATAATTTTCTATTTCGTGATTTTGATATTTTTAATGGAAATTTTAGTGCTATAATTTTTGTTTTTATTTTTAAATTTTTATTTTCTAATTATTTTTCATTAATTTTGCGTCCATGATGGATTTGGAACGGTTCCAGAACATTCCATATTACTTTTAATTTAGTTTTTATTTAATTGACGTTTTTCTGAATTTCTTTTTACGAATTTTTATTTTTATTACTAATTTAATTATTTTCCTAACTTTTATTGTTCAAGGTGGCTTTTATTATGGTCGTCGCCATTTTTATGGAATGTTCTGGGTTTTTCTGGAAATTTGTACTGTTCTTACCATCTTTAAGTTATTCGAGTTTGTTTTTTGTAACTCTATGTTTATTTGGTTATTTTTTGAGTTAAATTTTTGCATAACTTCTTGCTTTTGTGTGAATTTTATTTAATTTCTGTGTTTTAGGTTTTTGTTGTTTTTTCCTTTAATTACTATTGTTTATTTGGTGTGGTTTTTAATATTTAACTATACTTTTTGCTTTTTGCATGCTGTGTACCTACACATTTCGGTCACAATTAGAAATTTGGGTCTAGAAGTCAGTTCTAGCCCAACACTAATGTC
>CAUHTR010002978.1:0-51392 GCA_959609185.1 Schmidtea polychroa
ATTTGTGTTTATTCAGTTGGAAAATATTCATGAAACATTTTTGACATTGGCGAATAATTTCATGAAAATATCGGAAAGTTTTGGAAAAATAGAAACAATATTTGGAAAATATGACGAAAACACTCTTCAAGAAATCAACAACTCTCCATCAGTTTCATTGATGCTTTCGAAAGAAATCACAATTTCCATGGAAAAGATCTCCTCAGTTTTGTTGATTGAAAGAAACATTTATGAAAAACAACAGGAAGGGTTGTCGGAATGTAAGACAATACTCTGTAAAGTTATCCAGGCGATGGATGAAGATGATTGCCAAAAATACTCTGATCATCTTGCTAGACTAAACAACTCTGGCGAAACGTTGAAACTTATAAAGAAAAGCTTTAATTATTTTAGATTTATTTTCAATTTATATAAGAAATTAAATAAAATATTAATTAAATTATTAATTAAATTAAAAAATGAATATCAGACTGATTGTAATATGAGCATGATGAATTTCGCTAGAGTCCACACTCTTATGGATACATTCCGAAATGTGGGAGAAGCGATGGAGAATATACAATTAATAGTCAACGACAAATCTTTACGTAAGGAGATCGTGGAGAATGAAAGGGGGAATTTCCAATCAAAACGAAAATGTATTTGTTGTATTATTTTAAAAAACAAAACAATTCCCCTTTTTGGTTTGTCAGAATTATTTCCATTCTGTGAAGAATGCTTGGAGATTTATCCATACCAGATGAACAATAAAGAAGTTGTCGAAAGATTCACATTTGACTCTTGCGATTCAATTACTTTAGGCGTTGTAGATATTATTTTCCATTTTCTACAATGCGTAAAAAATAATTTATTAAAAATGTTTGACCGAAAAAAATCTAAATTCCATCATTTGTCCAACGACAATTTTGTGACGAATTATTTCTGGAGGAAAACTACAAACAATATCAAAATACGCTTAGACAGCCTTAGGGACTTTTATATCAATTATGGAAACTCTATTTCAAAAAAGGACAAAAAATTTTTATTCATTTATTTTTCGCGGTCTCTAGAGAACAACCTCAAATATATTGATACCATATCTAAGACTTTGTGCAACATTGCTAAATATGAATGGGACTTTATTGAATCTTCTACCGAAACTAAAGAAAGAACTGGGTGTTGCATACATAAAGAACTTGAATGTTTGTTTGTTCAACTAGAGGAATGGAGGGATTCTGTTAATGAAACAGTAGACTCCCTAAGTCGTATAAATATTCCTAACATTCATTTGAAGAATTTGAAAAAGATTCAAAATGAAATCTCAGTTTTAATGAATATTATTTTATAATGAGCCTTTAATAAATTTTTTCTAATTTAATTTCTAATTTTTAATAATAATATTAGTAAAAATAATAATAATAATTACACACATACATACATACATTACATACAACACACATTTTATGTTCTTAAAAGTTGTTGAACTATTCCTTATTTATTGCCTATTACACACATACACACGCAACCAGGTTTCTACACCAGATATATATTTTCTTCTTCTTTGACCGACTTTGAGTTAGAATATTTATTGAAACTACATAGTATGTGTGTATACGACCTACTTATTTATTATTAATTCTATATGACCTATTTATTTAATAACTATATGTTTGCTGTCCAGTGGCGGATTTAGATTTTGGTGCGTGGGGGTGAGGAAAATTTTCAGGGGGCGCCACAAATTATGAAGATGGTACTACTTATTTTCGCTAGTATTGAGTGAATACTAATATTATTAAAAAGCATTATATTCAGTAAATTTATTCTAGTAAATTAATTATGTAACAAACATACAAGTTTTTTTATTATTTAAATTGCTTCCTGCGTGATTTCATTGAAGCAAAATGATTTATAGTCGATTCAAAGTCAATGTTTTCAGCCAGTTCGCGTTCTATTGAAATTAATGCTAATCCAGACAGACGTTCGTTTGTCATTGTTGATCGCAAATAATTTTTGATGATTTTCAGTCTACTGAAACTTCTTTCAGCAGTAGCAGAGGTAACAGGAAGAGTCAAGTATATTTTATAGAGAATTGCCAAATTGGGAAGTCCTGGCGCATCTGTTTTTCAACCAAGAAAGGCTAGATAGTAATGGGCGTATTGATGCATACACGTATTTGAAAGTATCATATTCTAGGATTGCTTCTTCAATATTAATATCATTTTGTAAATGTCGCATAAATTTTGAAAAGATTCTTTATTTTCTTCTGATATTTGTGATGGATCAAGACAGGAGAATAAAGCAACAGTGTTATGAAAATCATTAAAACGTTCATCTAGTTGTGTTACAAGTGTATCCAAGACAGTGAAATACGTTTCACATTTGAAGCGTGTAGTTGGATCATCAACCCTTTCATCTCTGTTAAGTTCACCTGCCATGCGTTTCCTTTTTGCAACTCGCTTTTCTTTAAGTTCTGTTTCAACATCTAGTAAGGAACCATTTTTAATAATAAATGATTTTACAGCAACATTTAGACTTTCAAAAGCTTTATCACTTCTCATATCAGCAAACTTATTTCTGGCAACATAAATCAATTGTTTTGCAAACGCAATATCAATGTCCTTTCGTTGCAAATAGTTTGATAACACAAAGATATTATCTAACAGTTTTTGTAAAAATAGCATCAGAAAAACATAAGAATATTTGTTATCAAAATAGATAGTCCCATAGCTTCTGCTCTGACACTTCCTTTGTGTTCTTTTGATTCCCCAAAATTTATATCTTCTAGAGTAGATATAATAGCAGAGAATGATCCAACAACTGCATCAACTGCATGCTTTTGTACACATTTTGTACACAGACAAAACTGTAATAAGAGAAAGGCCAGGCCGTCTGGTTAGTGGCAGTCTCAGCATTGCTGAGTAAGCAGTAATCTGCACTACTGAAGAATATGCCTGCTGCTGTGCTGTATCAACTATGTTTAACAACATAGCAGAGTAATAGGTACTATAAATAATAATAATAATCTATAAACGGTGACTCTGAGCAGCTGTATGCTGCAGTGATAGTACAATACATTTCAATCCATTTAGCTCTTCCAAATCAAATATATATTAAATTGTCAGTGTCAGTGATCGGATTAATCTTAATGCTTGTACACATTCATAAAAATTATCTTTGGGGGGCGCCAATTAGGATTCAACAGGGGCGTGGAGGGGCGACTCGCCCCCCCCCCACGCCTATAGCTAAATCCGCCACTGATACTGTCTTGGAGGGACACAAGTTTTTATGTGGATGTGTGTATGTGACCTACATATTTAAAAACTATATCATATGGGTGTGTGTCTGTAACCTACTTATTTATTAATAAAATCTATATGACCTACTTATTTATCACCTATATATAGACTGTTTTCCATAGTTCCTTTTAAAATTCAATTTTCATTAATAATTTATTGGCCAAAAAATCAGAAATAAACACTTTCATATCGTGGATCAAAACCCAAAACCATAAATAGTCACGTTTAAATAAAAATAGTTATCAAAGTTTCACCAGAAAAATCCTCAACCATGTAAAGATTTCCACAAAAATCATTCACAGATATTTTTGATTGTCTGTGTGGTATTGGGTGATCTTTAAATTCTTAATTTTCGTGCAAGGAGTCTGCAGTTTCGGCTCAAAAACCATATTGAGAGTTTCTATAACCTCTGGCGAATTGAGATGCCGAGAATCGTACGAACAGCACGAGTATCCAAGAAGAGTGTTAAAAAATCGACCTCGATGAAAAATCTGTTATTTTAAAAATACTATTTCTGTAATTTGATAAAAAATTGACCTTTATTATGATTGGTCGATCCATTTTTGAGCGATGCAATAGAAAGCTTTCATCCCAAACCAATCCGCTTGTGTTGCAGTTAACTGTTGTTCTGAAAGTTTGATTTTCACAGTTTATCTCACAAAATATATTCAACACTGAATATAGGGTGGGGGTAAAATTAATAGTATAATTTACATAAAATACCATCTAATTCCTCCGCCGACTGGATAATATCAGCTTGGATAATATGTAAGCGACAAATGATAATGGTACAATTCGATTTGCACATACAATTCATCTCAACGATAGGCATTTCTGACGGCAGGAAACTATAATAAATTAATAGAAGAAATTTAACTTATCACTGCTCATACGTTCCGTTATTTTTCTGCGTGGTGTAGCATCGTAACAAATAGTAAATGGGGAATTTCAGACCTGGTGACGCTACAGTTAAAAATGGCTTAATAATATAGGTTCCACATGGCAATCGGTATCGAAGACAAATAGATCGAGACCCTCCTAATCTATATTCAAGTTTTACATTACAAAATTTCTGTGTATGGACCATGAAATTCCTGTTCCTTTCAACCTTAATGTAATATAAAAATCGTGATATATTTTATTGCTTACAGCAATTATCAATATTCCTAGAGCTGTTTCATGCCCCCTGGCACACTTCTGTAATAAATGACATAGAAAAATATCACCTTTTGGATTATTAATTTCGATTTTAAATTGACCACCTTGACCAACTTCAGATAAAGCAGATTGCCTATCGCCAGCCACTCCAGTCCAGTACCCTCTACACATACTCCCGAACCAATTGGTATTATATTTGAATATTCCTGTTTTGATCAATCGAATGATTGTTATTTCATTGAAATTGACCAAGAAATCATCAATTAGCATCCTTAAAAATACAGAAATTATTTGTAATTTATTGTAAAAATGAACAAATAAACCAGAATTCCCCATCATTCTCGACTTTCCATCCCATAGCTAGCTTGTCCTTATAACTGATTGAATGCCATTCCTCGGATCTTTTTGAATAAATAATTAAATCTTTATAGAATTTTTATTAATTAATGCCAACACCCGGTGCTACCTTTCATTGCAGAGAACATGGCAAATATTATAATATACTAGGTTTAACCCGTGAAAAATCACGAAGCGAAACAAGCAAACAGAAATAACTCTCCGATAAAGATAAAAGACAATTTCAATTATTTCAAATTATTAACAAAAAAACATGTACAAATAGACAACAATTTCAATTTTATAATTTAAATAATTGCAAAAAAAATATTATTAAAAATATGCGTACCGACAGTGTACTAAAATGTATTTTGAAAGTTATTGTAACAGTTCTTTAATTGATATCACAATGTTACGAATCACAGACATTCATTCATACATACATGCGCTAGCTAATTATTAATATTGATGATTGCAACTTTTTTTTCTTGATTGGATTACAGGCAACGTTCCCTCTAAGCTGCGCGCGTGCGCGCGCGCAGCACCTCCAACTCCCCAGCGCAGTATATTTAATTCAACCGTTTCATGGCAGTTGTTCCTAGTAAAAAGCACACGGAAATTGTCGATGTAAATGGACCACCAGCAGCGAAGACCGGTTATCTACTTAGCTTTCAACATAGTCGCTACAGTTATAGAATACAGTGTCGTTTTAAAACTCTTACAACCACGTTATAGCATTTTGACGCTCATTTGTATTTAAAGGCTGCTCAGCGCAGCTGACTTTGCGCGCACTGCTGCTTATGGCTTAGAGGAAACATTGATTACAGGTATTTTTTTCTATTTTACGATTATTTGGCAAAGGACTTCTGGTATTAATTGAATTCAGAAATATGTTGGGGTACGATGGAATAGACACAAAAATAAAGTGAAACTCAATAAAAAATATCAAATTCACAATAATAATTAATGTAAACAAATATAAATTAAAAATCAAAAATAATTAAAAATAAACATTTTCCGTTGGAAATTGGTATGGGCGGATGCCAAACAATGAAACGAGTTCAAATATAATAAAATCAAATCAATAGGAGTTCCACAAAGGGAAATATTTACAAAAAACTAAAATCTATTAAAAATTTATTATCAAATTGAAAACAATTATAAAATGGAAAACCCCAAGTGTGCTAGTGATCCTAATGATCAACAAAATTATTCAATTAAGTCGCGCCAAATTGGGGAAAGAGAAAAAAACACGGGAGAAACGAGAGCCGACTGTAAATTAAATTCATTTAAAATTACCATAAAAATAAATGAATAGTCAGAAAATTAAAAAAATCAAATTGATTGGAAAAAATTTAATTATAGGATGAGTATAAAAAGAGCAACCAAGTCAACAGAATTGGCAGTTTGTCGAGAAAAGAATCTTGGTAAATTCAAAAGTAATTTTAAACTAAGTAATAGGCAAATCAAGTTGAGTCTTAGCGTAACAGAAAGAGAGATTTTTCATTGGAAGACATATTCCTACACAAAGTGAAATTGTTATATTAAAGTTTGTAGATAATAAAAGTGTAATTGTGGTAATTTCGAATAAATACTATTGTGTTAGGTTATTCGATTTGCTTAATAAAAGGACACCAAGGAGTCAAACATTGATACCGATTTAAATAAATACCCAACAAATATATAAATTCATAAATCATAATAATTTCGAACTTCTAAATCTTTCCAATCTAAAACATATTTTAGCTTATCAGCAAGAGTCAGTTGGTGGGATCGAAATGAACAAAGAAAATGAAACTATCCAATTGAACTAGTGGTTATTATTATTATTATTATTATTATTATTATTATTATTATTATTATTATTATTATTATTATTATTATTATTATTATTATTATTATTATTATTATTATTATTATTATTATTATTATTATTATTTAATATCATTTATATAAAATGCTCATTCGATATATGACTAACGCATCTGACAAAGATCCTTTCCATTCTTTTTGTCCCCACGGATTTCTCAGTCTTATACACATCAAATGGTTCTTCCGATAGTGTTCATATATAGGAGTCGATTTGATCCGTAGTTTGCAGACTCCAGTGATACTGTACGCATGAGTTGTAATGAGACCGTTGACTAATTTTTCCTCCATTTCATTACTACGGGACTGCAAATTTGTGTAAAGAAAATGCAACTAATTAGAAACATTACCGCAATAGACGCACACATTAATGAACCATCTTTCCAATCGAATTGGAGAAGTTTGAATAAATTTTCCATTTCTGCATCGCTTTTAGAATACTTTTTAAGATCAAAGACCTGTATATCAATCGAAATAAAATTTCCACTCATAATATCTTCTATAACTTGTTCAGGGATTCCTCCGGTAAAGTCTACCAAAGATTCACAAGTCAACCCTCCTATTAAAGCTTCATATGAGCCACAAACCCTGTGAATAGTATTACATTAAATATTTATCATTGGTAACCTACTTGGCATAGGCCTTTTCGATCAACGCACTCCAGAATTCATTTTTCACTTTAGAATGAACAAATATTAATTTCCCGTTCCTGCTTGGAAGTCTGTCATCAATGACAACCTAATAGAACCAAAAATTTATTGAGATTAAAATAATTAATCTCAACATACTTCTAGCCATTCTCCATATCTCCACAAACAAATTCTGAACATACCAGTATAAGAATGAGGTCTATTTCCGTGCCATTCTTGATCTTCGATATTGGGAATGACCTATTTATATGACACGAGGTTGATTTATGACGTAAAAATTTCTTTAGTAAAATAATTTAAAAGAATTATAACCTTTTTTAAATATTCCGGATGCTGAGCTAGAACAGCTAAGGCTGAAACTAACCAGCAATTTCCTAGTGATCCTTGACACACATCATGAACTGAACTTCCGGCAATAAAAAGACAAGGATTGACGCAAAGTTCCTAAAAATCTGTAAAACATGATATTTTAATAAATAATCTTACTGCTGGTCTTTTCCATTCAATCGAACTTAAATTTTCTTGCTTCCCTGACGGGGAAATACTTTTGTCATCAGCTCCAAACGTATCATCGCAGAAAAGTGTCGAATTCTTAAAATGCTCTTGTCGTATGGCCACATAACTTTGATTATTGAAAAAGATAAAATTTCGAGAAAAAGCCATTTAATTGTCCCACAACACTAATAACACTAATAATAATCGTATTTTGTTTTAATTAACACTTTAATAAGTAGTGACCTTGAAAATAATTATTTAAATAATTCCAATAAACAAAAGTTTTTTTAAAAATTTATTAACGCTATTTGTGAGCGTAAATTAGGAAATATAATAAAATAGTTATGTTACAGAGAGAAAAGAACCATTTCATAGAGTTTGAGGAGTTTCGGTATTAATAAAATGACAATAATGGGAATGGAAAAAAATTCCATGAATGCCCTGGAAAAGTATATCGATGTTTCGGATTGATATTTATCAAGGGGCGAAAAAATACATTTGAAACCAAAAATCAGCATGATAGATAATATTGCGGAAACGCATCGTTTCGTCCAGTGTTGCGTTAATTTAATAATCCGTGATTGGAAAGCTGAAGTCAGTAACAAAGATAGTCCTGTACCTAAAACTATTTCAAATGCCATTGATGATTCATTGTTACCTGAAAGTATTCCAGCACTGCGAGCAAACGGAAAAATGTCCTGAAACGGATTCTGATTTGTCCAATCTATATCGTAACAATACTCTTTTGCTGAGCAAAACGTCCACTTGATCGAGATTCCAAGTAACGGGGACAAGTAGGAATAAATTACACTCATGATCACCGCGAAACCACTGGTATACAAATAATGAATAGGTGAAGAATTGTACAGTTTTGTAGAAGCTACATAATTTCCAAGAACAATACCTTAAATATATTCAATAAAACAAAAGTTTATATTCAAATATAGTCATTAATTTGGCTAAGGTAAATTATATCTTTTAGTAAGTAAATGTATGGATTCCAATAACTACGACAACATTTGCATCATTTAGTCACTCGATTCAAAATTTTTGAAACAAAACCTTCTCAAATGTTTTTGTGTGTAGTGAATATGTTTGTATTTTATTTTTCTCACCAGAATTATTTTTCTGCTTATCCATAGTTATTTATGCCTGTGCCCTTAATTCTTGTCTTTGTTTGAAGTATGTGTTTATTTTTTATATATAAATTACTAATGTCTTATGCTATGTCTTAATTTATAGTTAAATGTCCCCTAATTTATGCGCTTGAAAGTAAAATAAAAATGTTATTCAGTGTAACAAGATTTTTAACAAACAGGCAATTTCGTGTGTAGCTTAATTACAAAAACATTCTTTCCATTATAGAAAATCTTATCCATGCGGAACCAGGTGTCATGATGTGTCAATAGATATGTTTCACCTATTTATTTAAAATCAATTTTAGTTTACAAGAATAAAGTCAAAAAGGTTTGAAATTTTAGCTAATTTACCTTTTCACAATTATGAGATTATGGAGAAGGCGATTATTTGTAAACCATTCCACAAAAGAACAAAAATGGGATCCAATGCGAATGACTTAACAAAATACGAAAAGAAAGATTAGAAGACATAAAATAGCCAAACAACGAAGAATAAAAAAGATAAAGAAGCGACATAGTGCTTAAAGATGAGTGAGGTTATGTCAAAATTTTAAAAATATATTTGATTGAAAAATTTATATTGTATTTGAAATTTTTAATAAATTTGAAAATTTAAAAATCTGAAAATTCTTTATTTAACTATTCTGTGTTTTGAAATACTAGTTTGAATAGATATTCAATTATAAAGCGCCACTCAAACATTCGTTTTACGATAAATTTCGACAGTTTTCCTGTCATCGTCAGGTAGGATAGATTAACTATAAAAACTAGAGATTTTATTTAAATATTATAAATTTATTAATTATTAATTTTTTTAATAAAAATAATTAAAAAGATATATATTAGGGTGACAATCAAAAATGAAAGTTGTTTTTCCTAAAGTTCCACTCTCTAATTTTATATTTAATTTAGAAAAAAATATAAAAATATTTAAAGCTCAAGTATTCACAGCATTATAAAATTTAAAAATCACATACCTAATTTTCATATATGAATGTGCTCAATAACATTGATCAATGCCTTCAGTCTAAAATGTTCGTGAGCTCGAATACAGAAATGACGGGAAGTCTCTTCAATGCATGTGGCATTAGACCTATTACATGTAAGTTGATAAACGAGATCAAAACACAACCAAATGACTTAGACTTATTGATAAACATATTGCATATTTTACATGAATTTGATATAATCTTATAATTATAAAAATTTCAATAATTATTGGGAACGTTTAATTTGTGAAGCTTTATCGATAAAGTCATTGGATCCGAAACTGTCAACATACACCGTAAAAGGAATGTTTGAGTGGCGCTTTATTATAATTTAATCGTAGCCTTATATGTTTAATTAGATATTGAATAGTTTTAATATTTACTTTTCATTGCTAATTTTGGAAAATACCGTGTAACTATTATAAGTAATCTAATAATTAAATGACTTAATTAATAATAATCGTGAATGGTTTGATGCGTGTATGTCATTGTATGTCTGAAACATGTCTCATATTTCATGTTCATTATTACATAATAGTCTTCAATCCGAAAGAACTGTTATGTCAGAAAATAGATTTTAGAATTTACCAGACTTTGAAGTTCAAAGTTTGAACAATTTAACAATTTTAACAATTCAATATCTTCAAGGGCACAATTAGATTAAAAAGGGCGATTTTAGTTATAAAATGCTGAGTAGTTCCTAAAAATTAAAAATTAAACTTATTTTCTTCAAATGTGGCGAGAACTCTACAAAGAAAATAACATTTCAACACCGGCCATACCGAAAAGTACTCCCATTACTGCCTGATGAGGGAAATTAGACGCCAAAAATACTCTGCTCATTGCAACTAGAATCGTAAATGCCCCATAGATAAATGTTAGTGATATTTTCTCGCACCTGAAAAAATAAATTACTATCAAAATTTATTTTCTCAATAACTTAGTTTTTCGTTTGAACAGAACTGCTAATATTGTCCAATAAACAGCTGAAGTGACAAAACAATGTCCCGATGGCCCGCCCGGAAGAACTGTGCAAGTTAATGGATATTGAGCAAGACTAACATCTGGAACCTTTTCCATATATTTTTCAACCCACCAATAAGGACGATCTTCATGAAATATTCTATTGATGAAACTTAATTAATAATATTAAAATCGGGATTTACATTTTCAGTATAATGGTCAAAATATCCGCAAACGCACTTGTCCACAATACCAAAAGTCCGATTCCAGGAGCTGAATAATATCCGATAGGAAAAACAACACAAAAAGCCATGACAGGGTCGCTGATTAAGGATATATATTCCAAATGTGCTGATATTATCTGAATATTATTAAATTATTTTTTTAATTAGGTCAGTTTGAAAATGGATAAGAAGTATTGCTAAAGGTCATCATAAATTCCAATGCAATAAATTATTTTAAAATAAAATTGAATGGAAACCAAATGAAATAGAAATGTGAAAATACTAAGGAATATTTGACGGAAAACGAGTTAAAGAAAAGTGCATAATTAGATATGAAATGAGCAGAAATGCAAATTTGTAATGATCAATTTTTCGAATTTGAGGCTGGAAATGGGTTAGAGATAAAAGAGAATAGGAACAACATGATAGCAATAAATTTGCCGGAAAATGAACCGAAGAGTATTGAAAGAGCAAGTTTGTGTAAAACATAAATACTAATTAGTTAACCCGAAGAAAATCCCGTTCTGAAGTCAAGCAAGAAAATAAAAAAATTGGTTTTTAGTTCCATTATGACAACGTGATCAAATGGTATTTCGGAAAATAATTGATGAAAATTCAGATGACATTTAATTTACGTTTTATTTTAGACCAGAATATCAAAAAGGAGATTGATTTGTTCCAAATCATCCATAAATTAGATATTAAAAAGTATTAAAAATATTTAAAAAATATTAAAAAATATTAAAAATATTAAAAAATATTAAAAATTAACAAAACCACAGAAATCGACTTTGAACCAGGTATACAAGAAGTAAACGAGAATATGTAAAAGAGTGTTTACAAAGAGAAACTGATTAATCATAGAAAAACATTGAAAGTAATTGGAAATATACTTATCTTATCATTTGTAATATTTTAATTCATGATTCTGCCAAAATCCATCATTTTATACTTTAACCTTTTCGACCCGGACGGTACATATATCCACCATAAAAGTTTAAACATTCTAGGTCAAAAAGGGTTGAATGTTGTATAATATTTACTTTTCATAAATATTTTAAAATTATTTAAACATCCATATTAGATATGAAATTTTATGAAAAAATGAATTAATTTGCTAATCAATAAGTAGTGAGACTAGTATAGAAATAAAAAAATGAACTCAAATATATTTCGTATTTACAATAAGCCAGTCATGTAGAGATTATTTCGAAAAAAATTCCATTTGCATCAACACATTTTTTCATGCGTGTAACTGGTTCAAAAGGCAATTTTGAAGAAATTCTGAGACTTCACCCATAAAATGCGTCACTTCATTTTTCAAATTGTCTTTTTTAGCAAACTAATGAACTTTTATGGATTTCTTGTAGAAGTCCAGTGGAACCAAATTTGGACTGTAGGGAGGATGTGGGACATGTTAAGTCCACAACTCTCAATTATGCCAATTAAAGCTGCACTTGTGTGAATGAAAGCGCTATCGTATATGTAATAGTGTCTACACACTCTAATTTGCCTGCGGAGCTACCTTGTTTCTTGCAAAAGTTTGGAGTAGTAGAAGTTGATAATTTGAACGTCACTTTCGGTAAAATCAGCCAAAATTAAGTCATTGGTATCACAAAACACAGTTAACATGAGTGCCTTTCAGTGGCTGCCTAATCTTCTTATAACAGATCTCTCAGGACTATTTCAACTCTTCAGATTGTTGTTTAGACTGTGGAACATATAATGAAAGTGGTGTATCATCCATTGTAAAAAATATTATCCAAAAAACTCTCGAACATCGTCAAAAATCTAAATATTTACTGCGTAGCACTGCAGACGTCGATTTTGCATTTCAGCAGTTAAAAACATGGTACGGAGTGAGAGAAAAATTTCATTTTCTTTCACTTTCATTGAGATATGTATAAATAGTGCCTTTACTCATATTCAAGAGTACTGTTAGTCCTCGGGTTGAAAATTTATTTTCAGCCTGAATAATTTTTATCAGGTCTTCCGTTATATTATCTTTGATTTTATAAGCCTTCTTGGCTTGTAAACGTCATAAACTGAGGTTTTACCACTCTCGAAGTAATTGTACCAATTGTAAATTGTTGCTTTTTGACGGGCACTCACTGTAGTGCCTCTGGCCTTCAAATTAATAAATATATTAATTTTAATAATTAAATTTCATATATTATTAAATTAATTAAATTAAAATACATTGTTCTAATATTCTTATATATCCACATTTTTTCAAACTTCTACATCTTTTAATCCATAAAAAATGTACTCAAGACTCTGCAATTGGAACAATTTGTGTATCAAAGAAATGCTTCACCAATATATCGAATGGGCATTACGTTGCTGCTGCTGGTACTCCTTCTCGTCGCCAGAAAATGTAGTCAATAGATGTTAAGTTCAAATCCGAAATTACACTCGGATCATACAGACTGCACCTTGCAATGGAATATTCAAACAACACGAAATCAAGAGAGTCGTATCCAATGAAATTTAATGCCATTCCTAAATTCACAAATACCAGGTACACTTTATACAAAGATATGGAATCCAATAAATATATTGTATCAATTAGTTTTATATTCCTACACCACCATAAATAGAACTCAGCACTGCATCGACTTTTTCTCTATTTTTGTCTTTCATAAAGAGAAAATAAATGGCACTGCGATACTGTACACTTTCTATGAACATTTTAAAATAAATGCTAAAATAAATGGTAAAATAAAGTAAGTAATAACTGATTAAAACTCATATCAGGATATTTACCTATATACACGACTGAATATATATTTATAGTTTAGTTTATTTCATTTATTCCTCATAGAACAAAGAGCGTGAACGGTTGCAGAATTGAGAATTAATTTCCTGTCAAAACAAGTCCAACAATCTCAATAATAACCTTTTTTACTTTTATATTTTTTCAGTATTTCCCACGATGAGATGAAGGGTAAAGATGTTTAATATTAATTATCCTTTTATACTTCATCTAGTGATAATTTATCCGAAGTTTGAACGCAGGCTTCTAATCAGAAAGATGAAATCACTTTTCCTTTAAAATAAAAATGTCCCTAAGTAAAAAGCATAACCATCAAAATAACCTTGTATCGATATTGAATCCTTTCAATAATTTCCACCTCAATAGCTAACATTTCCGTAACCATCCAGGAATCCAACTGGAATCGAGAGAATTTTATTATTTTCGAAAAAAGTGAATATTTTTCAACAAACCTTCGATTTGGTTCCTTGGCATTGGAAATTGAGACTGTTTGTGCAACGAACCATTGATTCTTGCACCAATGATTCCAATATAAACTATTTGTATATAAACTATCTAGGGATATTGATTTCTATTAAAATATTGATCATTAATTACATTATGAATAATAAAAGAGGGAATGGGCAATTAACCTTTCTCGGCCCTTTAAGTCGTTTCAACCCGAAGGTGAAAATGCAATTTATTTCTAGAAACCAAGAAAGGTTAATTGAAATTATTCTTTTCATTTTGTTTCATACAAACTTTCAAAATTTTCCATGAATGTTGTATACGCCAAAGCCAATTGATGAGTATAAATGACATTAATTTAGAGTTTTAATAATATAAATAAAACTAAAGAATAATAAATCCGCGTGTGAAATTTAATAGACGTTTATACTAGACATAATTTTAATTAGTTACAACTTCTACAATACGATTCTACAATAAGTGGATGCGATAACCAATTTGATTATTCATTAATTTTTTGGGGTTCGTCGAAATGTGAAATTATGGTTGCTAATTTGACTCAAAGTGTGTTTTTATATATAAAAATAATGACAACTTCTATATTTATTGTCTATCACAATCATAATCGATTTGATTTCTCCTAACACAATTAGACAAAAGATTCAACACTCAAGAATCTAAACTCAGAACTTATTATCACACACAGTAAGTAATAGTCCAATTAATAACTGCCAAACCTCTTCTTTATATGCTTGTGTAAATCAACGAGTTCCTATAATTTCTGTTTGCTTTTTATTTCTATTACATTGCTTCTCCAAAACGTGTAATTTGTTATCTCTATTTTCCATGGAATTTATTAATCTGATTTTGTCACCTTTTGAGATTCCAATAGAATATTATATATTTAAAATTTTTATCAATAATGGAAATATTAAATTAATTATGACTAAGATAAATCTTACATTAATATCTCTTCATTTTCTAAAAAGCTCAAAATATTGTACTACAAATTATATTCAAATCTTTCATTATAGAAATGTATTACATTAAAATCATTCAGTTTTTCGAAAATTTCCATGCATTTTTACTATGTGTTGTGTTTGTATGTTTTATTTAATTTTTCTATAACTTTTTCTATTTTTATAGTAAAGATAAGTCTCATTGAAACAGCAAAGAATAACACCAGGACGAGTTTCTATAATATAAAACAATTGAATTTTTTTCTTACAATATAGAAGCGTTATCTCATTAAAACGCAGTAAATGTGCAAGTAGAACAAATCACTGTGAACAGAAAAAGAAATAACTAGTTACGGCATGAGATTTCAGTTGTTCAGCCTTTTAGTTTTCTGTGCAGAGATCATTTCGTCTTAGAAGAGATGTTGCATACAAGCACGGTTACCAAAATTTCTCTAATAAAAATACACACAATTGAACATTAAATACACCAAATTTCAATCATTAAGGTACATCAGGGTGTGTGCCTGAACTTCATGTTGAGGATACCTAAATGGAAAATAACATAATAAATAAATAAATTACCTGGGGCAAGATCGTCATGACAAATGGGACGATCGGTGGGAACTCAGAAAAGAAAGCGGAAGTAAAAAGATATGAAAATTGAGGAAGGGAAAGGAAACAAAAGGAATTAAACATGAAAATAAAACCAAGGTTAGTACTAAATAATTGGTACAAAAAGGAAAAGGAATTTTGAAATCGGGAAAATAGGAAAAACAACAATATTCTTATTTCGACAGTCTGTCAGTGATAACGTAATTGCTGGGAGAAGGTGGTTGAACAAAAAAGGAAAACTATCTTGACAATCGATATCGATTGGGGAAATGGATATAATTGAACGCGAAATCATGAAACAAATTCAGAAACAATAATAAAAATTTAGTGAGGGGTCTCTAGAAAGGGTTATAACAAAATAACGAACTAATTAAAAATTAATTAATTGTTAATGAAAAACCCAAGCTAAAGAAAATCCCGAGGCAACGGAAAACCCAAGCGACGATGAAAAACCGGAGCGTACTAAGACCCGACTAATTTGGAAGTGAAACGAATTGCCCGAGTGGCCGTCTAAGAAGAAAATTAGCGTGATAAAAATAATCCATCCCAAAGATTGAAATAATGAATAACCAACGCTTAAGAAGAATGTCAGTAATCCCCACAAGGATTAAAATAACGGTAATCCCCTGAGAAATTAATGTCGTATAGAAAACTATAAAAGGAAAATATGAACAAAGACGAGTTGCCAGTTGGTCGAAGAAACAAAGTTAGCGAGAAACTACAAATCAAGAGATTCCAAGAGAAATTAACTCAAGTAAATCAAGAGAAAAATTATCGTATCAGAAAAGTGATTACCCCTTGGACAACCTTTTTGAGATAATAAGTGTCTAAGAAAGAAAAGTGCAAATCGAGTGACTATTTGTAATTGTGATACAGTTCAAATGAAGTTGTTCTGTGTTGGGTTTTTGTTATTTGATTGGAAAAGGACATGGGGAGTCAGAAACTATCCGATTTGTTAAATATTTACCCAAAAAATTGATATATACGACAATAGACCAATTGCTTCATTCCTCATGGAACTAATTGCCTTGTCATAAAGCGGTCCAATTGATTTGTCCAACACAGGAACCAAATTGCAAATTCTACACTGATTCATTTATAATCTCTTCCGTCGGAATATAAATATGAAATTTGTGCGAGCACACACACACAATTATTCGATGGACAAAATGCCACATTTTAAAAAAATATATATAATATGGCATATCAAATTAATTTCTGAATCACAAGTTAATGAACAAGGTTTTTATCCCAGACTTTCGTCGTAATTATCCACGCTGTCAAACTCATTACCATTTATATATTTAGGACGTTTATCAAAATTATTCTATAGATATCGAGGTCGATTATTAGAAGTTCGTCAATTTAACAAAAGTATAGTGAAACGAATCCTAAATGAGAACCACGTAAATCACTGAACCGTACAATGTACACTCACAATACAAAACAACAAATATTGAACGATTTAATTGGACATAAATCGAAAAAGTACTTTGCGCATCAAGATAATAAAACATGGATACATGATATACGAAAAATAATTTATTTATATAATCATTCATCACATAGATGTTTAAGTGGCTTTATGAACCAATTAATGTTTCATCTGATAACATTGTAAAATTATGGTTATCAGAAAAACAAATCCAAAAGTTAATTCAAACATAAAGTTTACGGAGAAATATTGGAAATCAGAATATATCCATCTTTTTGAAACTTTGACAGTAATTGGAGTGATGAAGTATTTCAAATTTCAAAAATAAATACTAAACAGAGTCTTGTCATATATATTATAATTTACGTACGCAAAACATTTAATTTAGATTACTATCTCAAAAGGCTCAAAAGAAAATGTTCTAAAATGATGATCTAGTTTGTATTAGTATATCCCAGTGGAGGAATGGTTGCACATCAGAGAATGGTCAACCCCAAAAATACACCGCATAAGAAGAACGACCTTCAAAGATTTTCAGTAAAGCGAAATGGTAAAAGATTTTTGATGAAAACTATGACTAAGGCTAAAAATCAATAATTATATTATCATTATTATTAATAATGCATTATATTATTGGTTATGGTAATAAAGTCAAATTAATTTTATTAATTTACAAAACTGTCGTCATTGTAAGCAAGACGATGAGATTGAATTTTGACAAATGTAACGAATCTAGCACGATAAATATGATAAATTTCAACAGCGTTCAGATTGATGGACAAAAGACCAACCTTGGAACGAATAACCGTATTTGCGAATACAAAATCGTCCCATCAAATTATCCACTTATCCGAATGATGATTTCGAGGTTTTCCCAGTTCGACACGAAGTCCATTAACAGTTTATATAATTCCAAAATGCTCTTTCTGAATAGAAATAATGTCTCTTTATTTTTCATTGATTCGGAACTTGTTATTGATGAACAGATCTTGTTCAAGTATATGGTTTCATTGAAGATTTCATGGTTCTCTGTATTCAGTTTGAGATTCATTATTCCACCTTTTAGTACCGTTGTGGTCAGCCTGCAATTTACTAATGTCTTTTATTGTGATAAACATTTTCTCAATGACAAACTCATTCAATGTGGTGAAAGTTTTAACGGCTCAATCATTTGCATAAGCCAAGATCTCGAATGTGATGGAGTCCTCAATTGCATGAACACAGGATCGGATGAATCATCAATTTGTGAAGTTGGTGGACTTGGTAATACAGGTTTGCCAATCATTATTCTTGTGATCTGTATCGGACTGCTAATTTTGTGGTTCTTATTCAGAACTATCAATTGTTTTCGGGTTTCTGGATTAATTAATCGCAACATTTACAATTCGGATGTCCATATTCAACCAAATGAGTTATTTCCAAATACATTCGACGTCACAGTCACAACCCCAAATGATCTTGTTTGTCCTCCTCCCAAATATCATTTTAAAAATAGTAGTGAGTTAAATTATGAGGTTATGCCCAAATCATATTCCAATGAAAATGATCCATCGGTTTATCCAGATTTTTTTAAGCGTTTTTTTGGACATCCGTCTAAAGGAACATTGTCGGCAAAAGAACATTCTAAATCTGAACACAGTTTAATTGGGAATATTAAAGCGGTGCAGTTAAATATTTTGCCGCGTCTCTCCTGAGATGCTTGCAAAATTATCCAATTAAATGATTTATATAAATATTTTTACGGCATTTTATGCTCAACGGTGAATTTTATTGGTTATTAGAATATTTTGATTATATTTATAAATTTGTGATCATATTACGGGTTTTTATTCGTATCCTCTGATTGTTACTGCTTTCTATCGTTTAATCTTTTATTTTGGTTTAGAAATACGCACCACTAAGAATATTCCCTACCATTTGACCGGAATAATTTATTATTACTCGCATTTTATTGTTATAAAAGACGTTTTCATAGTATTTTTTAATAGTTTCTGAAAATATCTTTTATACACCCTTTATAATCTCTTGCGGAACATTGAGCAGATAACTATTCTTTCAAAAGAGAGGTTGCATAGATAAATTTAATGGACTGAATGCCCAGTAACAAATAGTTCTGCATTAAAAGTAGAATAAACAACTTTGAATAAATGAATTTTCATTGCATTTTAAAGATATCCTAATCATAATTAATTAAAAATTGGCGTATTCCGGCGGAAAATAATAAAATAAAATCAATGGGGAGTCCCCAAAAAACAGATTCAAGAAATACAAATTAATTAAAAATAAATTATTAGATGTGAGAATCCCGAGCGGTAAACAAGAAAATACTGAGATTAGGTCTCCGTCCAAAATCAATAAAATTGATTAGTTTTGAATTAGCGAAACAATATTTCTGAGAAAAAATCAAAGGTCGCCAACTTAATTTTTTTTTGAACAAATTTTGGTCTTTGGCTAATTCCATTATTTAATCAAGCAGGAGGAAAAGCAATATAAAAATTTGCTCGTAGTCATGTGTAAGTTTTGCTGGGTCTTGGGTCAGTCAAAAATACTTTGTTACACTAGGGGTTGATAGTCCTAACCGCACACATAGCATCTTCATCCCACGGGACCCTTAACCAAAACCCACACGATCATACTCCGAACATGACACCCATGATTTACATCATGTTGGTACTGTGCCACGTCGGCGAGGTACGATGGAGCAGGTGAGCCCCTGCCTTAGGACTACTCCCCCATCGCAACTCGACTTAACAAACACTCGACTGCCGATCATTCTAAGATTTCATGTATCATTCCGATTTACAATCAAACTCCACCACAACACTCAACTTACTAGTTTTGTCTTTACTTCACATTCAACAGCAATTTTACCACATTATCATCACTTCTATTCTCCCTAAATTCAGCTTTGTCCGATCTTCCCCACCCATTGTTCTCATCATTCACTACTCAATTTCATGTTCAAACATCCATCATTCATCAAACATTCAAAATTATTTAATTTGTCAAGACACAACAGAAAATATATTGACGAACTATTACAAGAAATTACATTTACAGATTCACACAATTTTCGAGAATGAATAGGGATGTAGATCATAATGTATTCGGAGAAGCTCCGGCAAAGATCTCATCGAGATCGAAAAAGTCTTTGGCATTTTCTTCCCATGAGGGATCGACGGGCGGGACTACCCGGAAAATAGGAAGGGAATGCGAGGTGGACTCCACGGGAGGGGTTGGAGCTGACGGTTGAACAGAGGCGATCAGAGCTGCTTCTCTTTCGGCCTGAAGGGCCCTTCTGCTCTTGGTCCGCTCGGCCCTAGATGGTTGCCGGCGTTTCTTGATCTTTTTCCTCTCCGGAAGAGTGACCGGGGTTGTTAAGTCCACTATTCTGGGGTCAGCGCGACTTGTGCCGGTACGGACGACTTCGGCTGGAATTGTCGGCTGAGGGATGCCCGATTGGTTTAAGTTGGCCTGATTTAATGGCTTCATCGACGAGATCCCTGAAAGATGGTGGGACGGGAACAAATTATCTTCCTCCGCGAGTGGGATATTGACGATTTTGCGTGTGACTAAAGCTTGTACGAACACCCGATGTAACGCTTCAGACTGCTCCTTAATAAGGGTGCGTAAAGCGCGATTCTCTTCTAGCACATCGTCCCTACACTTTTCTACTCGGTTAAGTTTTGCTCGCACCTCCTTCATTTGACTTGGGGAAAAATACGTCCCTTCTAAATGGTCGGATTTCTTTTTCAGGAGGCCATTTTGGGTCTGGAGCGTCTGTATTAATTTATTTTTGTCTGCGCAAGAGAAACAGGGACGTACGACTGTGGGGGTTGGAACCTTGGACATTCTGAAAAGCTGAATGAAATTCTATTAAAAATGAGGTATATTTCACCATCTCATGACTGCCATCATACTAAATCAACCATCATTTTATTGGAAAAGAAAATCATATTAATTTAAAAGAAAATCAACCCACACATATCATCCAAAACACATACTAGAAAACATCGGAACCTGGATAAATGTAAATAAATAATTACAAAAAAATATCAAATCATTATCCGCTGGGCTGGATCGGCTACTCAGAATTTTACTAAGATTCGATGGATTCCTCCAAGTAGGCGCAACTATAAGTCTAAAGTTAACCCCTACGACGTTCATGAGCCCTCGTTTATTATTAGGGAACGAGATATTCCTCTGGAGATTCAATAGCAGTAAATGATTAGTCCAGTCTTTAGTTATTAAGGTATTAACTAAAACAGTATCCATTTCGTTACAAGTAAATTTTAATCATTACAATCTTTAATTATTAAATTATTGATTAAGGCAGTATCCATTACGTTACAAGTAATATTTTTTATTATTAAAATCTTTAGTTAACTTTTTACCGAAGTGCATTTAGTGAGCTAATTCTATGACAAAAATTTACTCTCTGTTGTACGGTCGCCGTTTGCAATTCTTATCGGTATCCCGTAGTTAGCTGTCGATTTTTATCATATTATGATTATTCGGCCACTCTCTTAGTAGAATCTCCACGTCTAATTGTTTCACGCGATAGATAAATCGGTAGTGGCAGTCGGTGTGAGTAGAAATGCGGGCGAATTATCTGCCGTCGATTGTGATCGTAGTGTATGACATTCGCAAGTGAGTGATTGTGTTTAATTGATTATCCAGGTGCGATCATACGTGTGAATTTGACAACTGAAGAATATTCTATTGCATATTCTAATCAAGGTGTATTTGGTTCATACCGCGATTCAGTAGTGCCTTATCAAATTATCTAAGTGACGGAATTATCGACCACAGTACGCGAGAACCTACACAGTTGGAGTTTAATATTGTATATTTTCCTAAAAGTACATCGCCGATCGATGGATATCTGATTATCTGAAACTATGGAATTACCTATATCGAAATTCGGATCTTTGCTTCGTTTCACTAAGAATGCTCCTCAAGGTAAGTTTGATAGTTCGACGAGGTCTAAATTCGGAATTTTCGACCATTCTAATATGAGTTATATATAGCGATGACCATTCACCATGAGTGTAAAAGATTTATGATTCTTGCTACTTTACGATGGTCTTGCTGGTTACGATATATAGATCAGAATTTCCACCAGAAAGAAACTAACGTCAGATTGGGTTTTCAGATGACTCAAGCTACGATGGCTACTGGATGCTCGCTTTCCGAATCGGTACTAAACGAAAGATATTCCGGCCACCTTACTCATTACGAAGATTGGTGATCTCTCATGCTGAACAACTATGTCATTCTCTATTCATTTTCGTCATTTTATTTTTAGTTTTATGATTCTAAACCCATACTTCTCCTCCCTGTGGTGACGGATCAGTGAGGAAGCCCCCACGATGACCCATTTCAACCACTGCGCCTCTGAAGTCACACCCAACCTTCTTGCAGGAGGAACAACCAGTGTCCTTCGAGCGGTGGCCAGCCGAACCTCAGCTTCGCATCATGCACTATCATCATTATAATGAAATTCAAAATATTACTTTACCGAACGTTTATGTAAAATATATACAAAATACTAAATTATTGAATAGAAATTCGACTGGTATCAAAATTTTATTCCAAATAGATAATTACAAGTATATTCGAAAAATAATTGAAAATTTTACTAATACTATTAATTACTGATGAACTAAAGAAACGGAACCATTTACCAAGTATAAATTTATATTAATTCCTCCATAATAACTTAAAACTTTAGAAACAGTAAAAATTTACTTTTTATCTCACTAACTACTGCTTCGCTAAAGTTCGAAATTGAAGTCCACGAGTGATTTGTCGTCGGAATTTAATAATTGATTCTGATTTAGTCCGGTTGATTGATCCTAGAATGCTCTGTGTACCTTAAGAATCGTTGGGTTAACACTGAATATTCTGATTCAGTGCTCCCCTTATATACCTAATTTTGTTTTTAGGCGAGCCAATCAAAATTGAGCGTGGTGTAATTTTTAATTTAATTTGTTTTTCTTTGTTTTTCGTGGTTTTCTTAGTGTTTCCTTATTGTTTTCCTTTATTTTTTATTTATTTTCTTATTTATTATTTAATTTCCATTATTTTACTGTTTTTTCCGGTTTTCTTATCTTAATTTTTCATTTTTTATTTTTTGTTTTAATTCTCTTTGGTTAATTTGTTATTATTTATTCTTATTGTTTATTTGTCTTGATTTTTATTTATTTTTGATTTGTTTCCAATTTTTTATTTTATTTTTTATTGTTTTCCTCCTATGCTTTTTAAATTATGATTTTACTTTCCAGCCCAACAGTTTTACGTCTGGGGTCCTGCCTCGTTTGAGATTCTAATATTATATATAGCAGGGGTGGGCACGCATGAGGTCCTAGAGATCCACATGGCTCATCAAAGAGCCGCACTTGCCCACCCCTGGTATATAGTGTAGTGAGACATGTATTATTTAAATATTGCTTATAAAAAGAATCAAACAAGGTAGAATGTAATAAGGAAATATTAAATTTTGATTCTAAATACCGCCATCGAATGACACTATAAATTTTAATTCTGTTTACACCTATTTTGTGACACAGGTAAAAATGAACTAACCATGAAAATACAATTGCAACAAAAAATTTTTTTTTAAAAATTTAGTTGAAAAAATTTCAAAATAAAAAAATCGAATTCAATTTTCAAATTCAATTATCAAAAATTCAATTATCAAAGAGCCGCAGTTTACTCAACGAAGAGCCGCATGCGGCTCTAAGAGCCGCACTTGCCCACCGTTGATATATAGTATTCATAGATTTTTAATGTCACTTTAGGTGTGTCATTTATTCGTGAAAAAGATAGTCTTTTAATTAAAATTTTCTTACGTTAGTGGCCACACTGTGCTCACTACGGTAAGCCCTAATGTTATTTAGGTCGATACTGTACCATCGACAGATTAATCATTTCCCATCGAGTTCAAAGAACCCCGCCGTACCAGAGGGCGTTTACCGAAGAACTTAGCGGCCTATTCCACTAAGTCAGTACGACCCCGATAATTATACTAATATCAGTGAATGCCAGACTGTGGCCTGCAATCGCCGAAGGTTGTGGACCAAACGACGATGGTGAATTTAATGAAACACAAGACTGGCTTAGTTCGCGTGTCAGTATACGAACACTACGACCTGAGTCACTCTTGTGTAGAAAAAATATATAAAACATTAAGATGAAATCAATATATTATAGGTATAGCTAAGAATTATACGACATAAAAATAAAACATCCTTACTGTTGATAATAGTTCTCTAATCAAAAAATTGGCATGAACAATCAAAAATTTGGTATAAAGTGATTATTTGTGACTGAAACGTGTCGGTATATATACCTGGTTTTTGGTGTGCGAGTTCGTGTGCATGCGTTAGTGCAGTAAAACAAATCCGAATTCTTTTTATTCTAGAACTTTATATTTTTAATTTTTATCATTTTTCCTGGCGATTTTTTCGTAATAATTTTTGTTTTATTTTTCAAAATTTTATTTTGTAATTATTTTTTGCTAAAATTACCTCCATGATGGATTTGGGCATTTCCAGAACATTTCATGTAATTTTAATCTAATTATTAATTTTTAAATAGTTTTCGACAGATTTTCCTTAACAATTTTTATTTTTTAACTACAATATTTATTTTTTATAACTTTTATTATAACTTTTGGCGGCCATGATGAATTTCGCCATTTATTTGATTTGTTCTGGATTTTCTAATCTAAATTAGCTGTAATTTTCTCTAACTAAGTTTTTTGTGAAGTTTTTATTTAATATTTTCTTTAATTCTTTCGGATCACCTTGATTCGGATTTGTTTTTGGTTAGTCTATGTTTTTTTGTTATATTTGAGTATAATACGTGTAATACTTCTTACTATGTTTTATTTTACTTTTATTTAGATGTTTTAACTTTGTTGGGTTAGGGGTTGGTGATAAATTTAAATGTTACTCTGACTCCAAACGTGTCTTTATACGATTCACAAATAACACTTGACAATAAAAATCTTTTTTGAGAATCACAAATAAACTTTCTCTTTACACTGACAATCAATTCAACACCCTGCTTTGTGACTCGGTGAGGATAAGCACTTGCGAATAACGCTGAATTAAAAGATCACAAATTACTGATTGGTTTATCAACAAGGACTTTGAGCTGGTTGTTTTCATTGACCTTCTTCACAAGTTTATTCAAATACTCAAATAACTTCTTTTCGTTCTATTTTTCAACTAATTCTTTTATTCAAATCTTCTCCAACAATTATTCTTCAGAATTATTTTCTTTAAAATTATTTTTCACAAATCGTTTTTCAATAAAGTTTGTTCGACTCTGTCCAATTTCTCTCTATTTTCGTCTCACTTTTGTCTCAATTTGTCTCTCATATTTCGTTTCAATTTGCGTCACTCTTTGTCTCTAATTTTGTCTGATTTCGTCTCTGCTATTGTTGTTTTTCCTATTTTCCCGATTTCAAAATTTCTTTTCCTTTTTGTACTAATTAATTAGTAACGACCTTGGTTTTTATTTTCATGTTTGATTCATTTTGTTTCCTTCTTCCTTTCTCATCCTCATTTTTCATTTCTTTTTACTTCCGTTTTCTTTTCTGAGTTCCGATAGATCATACCGTTTGTCATGACGATCTTCCCTCAGGTAATCTTATTTATTTATTTATATTTTGTCATTTAGGTACCCTCAAGAACTTTTTTGTGTGTTTTTCT
This sequence comes from Schmidtea polychroa, assembly GCA_959609185.1. Taxonomy (NCBI): domain Eukaryota; kingdom Metazoa; phylum Platyhelminthes; order Tricladida; family Dugesiidae; genus Schmidtea; species Schmidtea polychroa. The sequence goes on from CAUHTR010002978.1 coordinate 26,051, forward strand.
TTCTTATTATTGTTTAGATGGTGTTTTTAGATATTCGATTTTCACTAAACTTAGTGCTTAGTTGCATGCTATGTACCGACACCTTTCAGTCACAAACTTATTTATAGGTCTAGAAATCAACCCATCAAGCTAGGATCAAGATTTCAATACCACAACAAAGGGTTTCCTTCCAACTCCCCGTAGTGAAAATCTATATGGGCGAGGTAAGGGCCGCACAGAGAAAGAGCAATAGAAAAAGCAAGGCAGAAAAATCAGAAAATCCAATTTAACGAAGCAACAATTTATGTTTTCCAATCACTGAGATGAGCTACCCTACAAAATTGTTGGGTTATTGGGTTGTTGGTGAAATGCAAAAGTTACCAGTTAAAATCTCTGACTCCAAAGCGTGCTTTATTTTATCCACAAAATAACAATTCTCAGATAATATAAATCTTTATTGATTATCACAGTTGATTACACGAATTAAAACAACATGATCGATTCAACACTCAGGTAGGCAGTTATAAGAAGCTTATTACAACACTACGTGAGGAATAGCTCCCAATATATAATTCCCAAATACTCTAATAACCACTAGTCGCTGATTTGACTCAACAATTGGGTAGATCAGTTTCGATTTTCTTTGTGCTTTGGGTTGACTTTAATAAATATACTCTGATTCTTTTATTTCGATTCAAATTTCGTCACACAGTTCAATTAAATTATCTCAATATCGATTCCTCATAACATCACTTATTTAATTTAAATCTTCTATTGCCTTCAACAACTTTCAATTACAATTCGAATTCTCAACTTTAATTTTTAAATATCGCGCAATTTTCCTATTCCAATTTTAGCACCACTTCACTTCTGATTTAATTATAATGACTTTCGATTTTATAGTTCGCCATCGTCCGGTACTCGTGATAATTCGTTTTTTCCCATTCCTGTCTCTGGCATTTACCATTTTCTTTTTTTCATCTCCCGTGTTACCCTTGACTGTTCGGCCCTAAGGATAATTTGTCATTTTTACCATTTCTACTTCTGGAATTTATATACTTTTTCTAGTTCCCACGTTACCTCTGAGAGTTAGGATATGCCAATTTGTTTGCAGCCCTAGGTAAACTGTGCAATCAGGAGATCCCGCCTGGCGTCAACCTAAATCTTGACGAGATGACCTCACTCAATATGGATGTGAATGTTTTCGACCTCGGCGAACCTTAACCCGAAGCTGAATGTGATCATTTTTGAACTCCGGAACTCTTGAACTTATTTATTCAGAGTTTTGTTCCTGTTTTGATTTGGATTAATTAAGTAATTTTAGTTTTATTTTCTTGATTCCTCGCCATATTTCATCAATTTGTGTATCATGAATAATCATCATTGAATTCATCTTAATGATCAAGTTTTTAACCATGATTCGTGACTAAATTAGTATTTCTTGTAGATTCTGAGGACCACAAATTCTGACATGTTTTGTGATTATCAACTTCTCCCTTCTCTCAGTGGCATAAAACCTATCGGCCACCCAGAACCAGTTTAGATAGTACCATGAAGAGTAGTTTTGGTAACAGAGCTCACCAACTCATCGAGTTTCGACTATCATGTACATCACTAACATGCTATCGTCATGAGTACATGGATAGGGTTTGAAATAGTTGTGAAGGCGTTTAAAGGTAGATTTTCCTTAGACTAGACCATTGCACTCCTACACTCAACTGCATTTTTTATCTTTTATGTCTTGAACTTCCGCCCAGGCCACAGAACGAACGTCACATGTGACAGGAGTGGTTTGGTTTCATCGTGTCTTAAGAAGGGTTGCGTCTGTTGAGATATGAGCAACGGCAACCACCAGGAACTGCTGAAACAAAGATAAGTCCACAGATATGATACCATACTTGTTAAATAATTATTTAAATATTTTCTGATTTTTAACTTTCCTGTTTTTGCGGAAGGCTTCCGATACATTTGTCATTACTGTACTATTCTCAATCATCCGATATGTTTTTGATCTATTTTCAGATTAATTATTTATTAATTTTCTGTAAATTCATATTTCTGTACATTTAATTATAAACTCCATACTATAAAAAAATCTTATAACAATTTAACATTCTTCACTATTCTCAAATTATATTAGAGTATAATAGGTAACTAAAAATTAAATTTCCTGTGAAAATATATTTATCTATTTGAAATTTCTATTTAAATAAAATATTTGTTTAAATATTACAATTTATAATCATAAGTTTAGCATGGGCTTAAGTAAAAATAAAAAGAAGCAATGGCGTAAGTGTGCTGAAGGAATTGAAGAAGAAATTTTTAAATCAAACCAATTGAAAGAAATGTTTAGTTAATTATCATAAATATGAATTGAAATTTGAAATTTTGTATTTTAGTGAAGAAGCATCATTTGATGTGACGAAAAAAGTGAAGTCTACAGATATAAAATACAGCACAGTACCGTTAGTGCGTAATAAAAACATAACATATATTATTTGATAAATTAAGGCGAGTTATTACTAAGAAAATTAGAGTAAAGGCGAAAAACGAAGTAATTGATTTATGGTCAGAAAATTGTAGATTTATTTTCTCTTCATTACGTATTTTAAATTTTATTATTTAGATAAAGCTCCTGTTCTTTCAAAAAGGCATCAAGCAATTGTAAGTCTTGCAATTTCCATAATTATTTAATGATTTATCTCAAACTATTGATTATCAATATATATATTTAATGATATTCAATTTTATCACATTTATGAAATTTTATTTAAAGCCCATTAAATTCTAATTGTATTACTCTCATTGTTTTTATTGTCAATTGTGATAAATATATTTATTATGATGTATTTAGTTATTGAATAAAACATTTTAGATCAGAAACAAATCAAAATATGCCAAGCCTGAAGAAATCATCCACCCTGGGACGTCTTGGTTTCCAGAGAAAAAGCAACACGAGGAATTGTTGGATATATTGGCAACGGATCAAGTTCAGCGAAATTCTGTAAAGGAAAAGTATGAATTCAAGCCAGTAGACGAGAAGGAAGTGATTGAACCGAACACAGACATTGCAGAAGAAGAGGAATTAGTTGAAATAGGAGAATCAATGAATGCTAGTGTGAAAACAAATAAAATTTTAACCTTGAAACAGAAAAAGCACAAGATAATCAGAATGAAGCAGGCGGAAAATATTCGTCAAGCACATATGAAAAAGAAAGGAGAACAACATGAGCTGAATAACATTCCTAAAATATCTTTGCAATTAAAACGAATGAAAGCTGAACAGAAACGAAAATCTGAAGCAGTTAAAGAATTAAAGATCAAGAAAGATGCCGATGAAGTTGTGAAAGACCAAATTCATCGAATGCCGTTCCAATTGCCGTCAGAATTGGCACCGTGCATGCGGTTGATGCAATCAGAAGGCAATCTAATGCAGGATCTGTGCAACAAGGTGAAAGCTCATAAATTCAAGTCGGATAAACCTAGGAAAATGAGAAAGACCAAAAAAATGATCAAGAAAAAAGGCCTCGTTTAATTGTTTCAATAAAATTTCGCTCCTTATTATTTATTTTGTTTAAATATTTATTTATTAGGTTGGGTCACAAGTATAGTTTTGCTTACATTGGAAACTATGCTTTATACGTTCGTTAACTATTCGGTTTTTTGACAAAAGGTCGGTGAAATTGCTTGTGTCATAATATGCTCCTATTCAACCCATCTATGTGATATATATGATATATTAATTAAAGTTGGTACAGATTCAAATTCTTGCTATTTTTCTGAATAAAATAATCAGATTTTCACAATATTGTTAACCACACTTTTAATTGTACTTTTTGAAGAGTTTAGAAATTATAATGAAAATTTAATAATGGGTTCACAGAGAAAGTTAAGGCGAAAACAAAAACAAATTAATTAATCTATAATGGAAAGCCCGAGCCCGTGGGAAACCCGATGCGCAGAGAGACTCGATCGATCAGATAAGTGTGGGAATATTCCGAGCGCTAATCTAGGATAAACAAATTAAAATAATTTGGAAACCCTCAAATGTTTACCTAGGATTCCTGGGAGATAATTAATTGCAATTCTGTAAATAATTTCCCTCTCAGAAACAGTATACGAGCGCTCAGAAACAGACAAGTCGCCAGTTAATCGATGAAACAAAAAAAAGCTCAGAGAATCAGGCTATCAAAGATCAGAGAACGAAATATTGGAAAAGTTTAATCCTCGTATCAGAAAAGGTGATTGCCCCTTGGGTTATCTACCTTAACGATTAATATTTATATTGAGAGAAAGGTGCAAATATAGTGACAAATTGTAATTTGATTGAAATTGAATAAAGTTATTATAAGTTGGGTTTCGACTTATTTGTTTAAATAAGAACACGAGGAGTCAAAGGGAACCGACTTGAAAAACAAACCCAACAAAATTAACACTAAGTATAGCTGGGATTTTCCTATTGATCATTAAATGAAGTGTTAGCAAACATAACAAAAAGATAAAAATTTATTTCTACCACATGGCATCAGATCTCATCCCCATTACTCCTAGTATTTACGCATCGAACTGCGCGGCCTCACTCGTTTCAGCGGAGGTTACAGAAGTGACCAGTTCACCGATTTGGGAAAGTGGATTTCTCAGTTGCTGAATCGTCGGCCCACTCCTCATCATTGAAGCTCAGCAGTTCGCCGTCCGTACTGGGAATGAGTCACTTCATGATCTCTTATTCGACCCTCATCAGCTGGTTTATCTCCATTCATTTCTCGTGCACGGCCTGGGTGCGCGAAATACGATCTATTACCTCAGTCAACAGATATCCAGAAATCGAGGACGGCAGTCATTCCAATGTGTGGCATTGGACCCATGTAATATATATTTAAAACCAAGATCTTAATACAATCTAAGCAAGAATCGAAATAGACCAATTTCAGAATTTATATTACACATATCCAATCCAACCATTGATAGCTTTTCTTTCATTAATTTTCTACATCTCTTCATCAATTCTAAATTGCTTCTATTGAGAATTGTAAAAAACAAAGAATAACTTTCAAATTGATTATAACAGTCAAGTTCTTGATACCTGTCGACTGAGGGAATTGATTTATATCAGGAAACACAATTTTGTGTTTATGTTTACATTTTTGTATTTGGAATGTTATACAGTTTGTGTAAAGATTTTGAACTAAAAGTTGTGTATTCAACGTTGAAAGGTGGTTTCTAATTCCTGTTTTTTTTTAACTTCGTGTTTGTTAGTGAATTTCAAATCTTTCTTAGATAGTGTTTGGGGTTTGGTTATGAATATTTATGTCATGGGTGCAATGCCACATACATTGGAATGACTGTCCGCCATCTCCGTTGTCAAGTTCCTGATCAAGATCGACTAAGGAATTAATTAGTATTAGTAAACACAATTTTGTGAAAAATTAATTGAAATAATGTTTGATTTCAACTTTTGTGAATTTTAACAGTTTTTAACTTTTAAAACTTTTATAATTTTTAAAGTTTGAATTGAGAAAACAGAATTTTATGTATTTTTAGTAAAATTATATTTAAAAAAATTAATAAATCAGTTAATTAGTTTGTTTAAAAAAAGCAATTTAGATTGATTTAGTTTGAATTTCAATTCTATCTGATGATGACAGTAATTCTGACGAAATATGTTGTAGTAATATATATTCTCGATATTCGGGAACACTCAACTTATCTGGTTCTTATATATATATATATATATACGCTTTGTGATACCCAGTGCAAATCCCAATAGTAGACTAGATTCGAGCTCTTGGCTCTCATCAGTACTATGTAGGAGACGCGAAGATTTCTCTTCGCAACATGTAAGTATACAATATTGCTGATTCAACTCTATTGCAACGGTGGGTAAGTGCGGCTCTTAGAGCCGCATGCGGCTCTTCGTTGAGTAAACTGCGGCTCTTTGATAATTGAATTTTTGATAATTGAATTTGAAAATTGAATTCGATTTTTTTATTTTGAAATTTTTTCAACTGAATTTTTAAAAAAAAATTTTTTGTTGCAATTGTATTTTCATGGTTAGTTCATTTTTACCTGTGTCACAAAATAGGTGTAAACAGAATTAAAATTTATAGTGTCATTCGATGGCGGTATTTAGAATCAAAATTTAATATTTCCTTATTACATTCTACCTTGTTTGATTCTTTTTATAAGCAATATTTAAATAATACATGTCTCACTACACTATATACCAGGGGTGGGCAAGTGCGGCTCTTTGATGAGCCATGTGGCTCTCTAGGACCTCATGCGTGCCCACCCTGCTCTATTGCATACTTTCCCTGGTACACTGGAAATCATATCACTTGCAAATTAGCTAATTCACAGAAATAATCTTGAAAAAAATATCAAATTTTAAATTTTTTGGGGGAAACTGTTACGATGAATGGCTAATGAAGAGGCAAATACGACTATGGTAATATTAAAATTAATAAAGGTCCCAAACAAAGTTAGTAAAGAAATAATAACTAATATATTAATTAAGTCTAGAAAAAAAATTTAATGGAAATCGTCAAGCTGGACACTAAACCTGTCTAGCAAAATTTATTGAGAATTAGATTAGTCCCGACTCCTCATGGGGGATTATTTGATGGGGAATTTAATGATGTGAGATTTTCCTATAGAAGGAGCTCTCGACCCAGGTAGAAGATAAAAGTAGAATAAAAGAAATGAAGAAACAGAGATTAATTTTGAAAAGAAATATTAGTAAACAAAAGTTCTGTGTAAACTCGTGCACAGTTTACTTTCGATTCCTTAGATATACTATATTGCGTTCTTTAGGGTTTCATCATATGAGTATTATCAGTAACCAAGAACCTGAAAAATGAATTGTTGGTAAATAGTTCTGGTAATTAGGTTCCCTTTACCACTAATTACCCTAACCACAATGACAGAGTTCCCATAAGCTTGTCATAGAGGGCGATTGTCAGTATTTCATACAAACTGAAAAAATATATAATTACTTAAAGCTTTCATGTATTGATAGCAAAAACTATATTAACGTTAATTAATCAATTTGTTTGAGTCTTAAACGGCATATTGTTGGATTCGTAAATCAATAATTAAGAACACGAAGGGTCAGAGTGAAATTTAGATACGGACGTTGAATTCATTTTGATATAGCCTATCAAGAATATACTATCCGTCATCTCCGTTTTCAAGTTCAGCATATTACAAACTAGCAGTATAAACAATTCAAATCATCATTGAATCACCAAATATGGGTAAACACAATTAAAGTTTATATTTGCATCAGATGACAGTAAGTATTAAATACCATCAAATGGTTTTAGTTTTATGATGACTGACTGTTATTCAATACGTCTTGGTCAGATCCTGGAGCATGACTGTAAAGTTACTGCATTTAATCGAGTTTCTTAAATGATATAGATGTTACATGTATAAGTAAGAAGCTCGCATTGAATATCCTAATAGTAAACCTAGGCATATTATTGTCATCAAACAATGCTTTAAAGCCAAGTTGGTGCCATCATATGAAGAAACCAGTGAACGCTAGGAATATCACATCACCACGACAAGCGTAAAATTGATTCTTTTAGTGCTATAATTAGTCAAATTTCAGAGCGCCAAATATAACGCTTGAAATATTAATAATTAATTATGTTAATTTGACAAATAATTGTTTATGAAATTCGAACTAACTCCAGACAAATAAAAATGTGCGCCCCACATAATTTTTAACAAATTATTCGACTAAATGGCAATGCACAGTGAAACTTATATTAGGATTTTATTAGTAGATTCATTGTGGTTATTCCACATTTTGTTACACTCCCTCCTGGCCAAATTCTTCAGTGAACTCTTGGAGTTTCTTGAGATCATTGCTATTAACTGTTGGCTTATTGCTACCGAGAGCTTTGAGCATATCAGACTGAAACGCTAAATTATCGGAGGATTTACCGATACAATACTCACCATATTCACAACTGGTTCCAGTAATTGTGCTGATTTAATATCCTTCCATGTCATTTCCGTGGCAGCTTTATCTCCAGGGGAGCACGGAGTCCAATATTCAATGATATTCTTATTGTTTGGTCTTAGTTTGTTTGCATATTCTTTTGATACCTAATTGTTTTAACATTTTAGGTTTATTTTATATCAATGCAACTGGACCTTTTTGAAATGTGTTGCTGACATAACCTTCTTCACTGGTTGCATAATTGCCTCTCGAACTAGATTCGCTATGTCAGATCCAGAATACCCTTCAGTTCGTTTTGATAAGCTATTGATATCAGCTTCTGAAATAGTATTTGGCGTATCGCCTAAAGAAAGTCGGAACAATAATGCTCTGGCTCCGAGGTCTGGCAAAGGGATATAAATTCGTTTTTCGAATCGTCTTCTAATAGCCGAGTCAAGAGCCCAAGGAATATTTGTGGCAGCAAGAACCAATACTTTATCATTTTGTGCTCCAATACCCTACATAAACTACTAATGAGTTTTCTATAATTGTTAAACTGTGATGGGGCTTTTAAGATATTTTACGATTCAGTTAGAAACAATTTAAAATTAAATAAATATACACAACTCTTGTTTATCTGAGCCTCTGATAAATTATCCTTTCGTCTCCTTTAACAACTTTTTCATTATTTTCCATAATTACACTCGAAAAATTTTCAAAATAAAATTAAAACAATATAATTATAAAATATAATTTTAAATATAAACTGATGTTTGTTTGTTTGTATGAAGAAATAAAAATTGAAATTTGCACAAATGATGTGATTTATGGGTCAACAAAACTGGATCAGTTTCCCATAGCGTCTATTCCAGATTTATGAGATAATAAGGCTTTGACGTGATTAGAATATACTTTAGATACCACACAAGTGTATAGAATGTATACTAGGATGGATCATAAATGTTTATTGAATTACAAAATGCTTCCACTTGTATCAGTGAAAATATTTTAGGATGCAGTTAGATACAATTTAACAGTAAATAAATAAGACCAACATTTTGAGGGTTCCCAAGTGGTTTGAATATGGAATATATATATATATATATAATTATAAGAATTCAAAAATATAAGTCCTGAGACAAAATTTAACTGTACAAAGATTCTATGAACAAAATCCTTGTATTTTTAACGAGTGTAAATTCCAGTTCAAATAGTTCCCAAAGCATCGAAGGTCAAAAAATTGACTATAGTGCGACAAAATTCTGTTGAAATCTACATAAAGATTCTCGGTATGAAAAAGCATTCATTGAAGAGAGACCAAATTCACTGTAGAAAAATATTGAGACCATAAATTTCATTTTTAGGCTTTTTAACAGAAATTAAATTATAAAATAAAAAAAGTAAAAAAATTCATTTAATTCAATTGTGCTTCCAAAGGGGGCCAGAAATCTTTTTCCTGCGGCGCTATGGTGCTCCGCACCTATTTCACTTGTGTATGCAGTAAAGGGGGCATCTATGACTCATTGCATAGGGGCCCAAAATTTCTAGCTACGCCACTGGTACTCATTGCATTCTGCACATTGATTTTAGGATTAAAAGTTCTTATCAATAATGCTTCACATATCACACGCTCAAAACAATTATCAAATTTTTTGATAAGATTTTAAAATCAGACATTCCTGATTCTCTCATACGGACTTTATTGTGATCCTTAATATTGGACACTCCCTTCGGTCGACAGTGTTCTTGAACTCGAGTACAGAGATGACGTGAAGTCTCTCCAATATATGTGGCATTACACCCATTACATTGAATTGATAAACGAGATCCGAACACAATCCAACCGGCGTTTGAGATTTACTAACAAACATACTACGAACTTTGCACGATTTTGAAACAATTCTATAATTCAATGTACCCAGCTGTTTACCTATCTCTCTTTTGAAATCTTTATATCCTTCAGAATACGGCAATACCATCGTATATTTTGGCTCATCTTGTTTGCTAGTATCAATCCTCATATTCACTATATCATTCGACATATCAGTCAATTTACATTCATTTATACTACGATCCTTAGCATTATTCATACATTTATCAACAGTCTCTTTCAACTTAAACAATAAAAATGTCAAATAAATGTCATAATAATTATAATAAAAATAAGAATAATTAATATAAAATAAGAAAAAACTAATGAAAAATATAACTTACTTCCATTTGTACAAGGAATTCTGTTTTAATTCGACGAGCTGACTCAGACTCACTTTCAGAACGTGATCCACACATGGAATCAATTTCATCAATAAAGATTATGGAAGGGCGATGCTCTCTGGCCAATTCAAACAAGTTCTTTACCAATTTTTCACTTTCACCCAACCATTTACTAACAAGATCTGAACTTGATATGGCAAAGAAAGTTGAGTTTTCTGCTTCTGTTGCAACTGCTTTAGCCAGATATGATTTTCCAGTACCAGGAGGCTGCAAATTTATGTTTCTTGAATTATTTTTTGCAAGCTTCATACATTTTAATAATATTAATATTAAAATGGCCAATGAAGAAATCTAAGTTCATTTTATTCCATGAACGTCTTATGTGTTTCACTCAATTATATGGTCTTTACTTACGGAAACTCATACATTTTACTAACAAACATACTATGTACTTTGCACGATTTCGAAACAATTATATAAAATATTATAAAAGTACATAAAATTCCAACACCGTGAGTATACACTGACCACCAACCAATATCAAATTTAATATCGATACGTTGCGGTGGATTTATAGTTATGTGTAAATATTTGAGTTCTCACTTTTGAAATAAATCACTTTCAAGTTGAATACCCTAATCCTAAGGTGACCAGATTTTTAGATGGGCAACGCAGGACAACTTTGAATAAAGGGGGTATCAACAAAAAATTTTCATATAGAATAAATATTTTTTGATTTTTAACATAAGTACAATTTATACAAATAAAAAATTGTATAATATTTTATTCCTCGATATATTTTTTATTCATTTTGACGCGGGATAAAACGTGAAAAATCGGGACGTCTGGTCACCTTACCTAATCCTCCATGATATGGTTTGGAATAGAATAGTTGGAAAATAATGATGATATGAAGTAGAAATGCCTAAAATTGTATCAGTCTCAGGTTATCTTGGTTTCTTATCAAACATCGTTCCTAAAAAGGCCGATTAAAACAATATGAGAAACATCCAATAAATATCTTGTAAGAATGTTATGAATCAAGCATAAAATACATTTGACATATTTTTGTGCTCAAACCTCCAAATATGTTTCGAGTGAAATTCATAAATTTTAAAAAAACTGCATCTACAGCAACCGGCACTTGATGATTATCTAATAGACATTGATTTGGCGTTTTATAATATAAATATTAACTTACCTATAATGAATATAGGTAAGAACTTTTATATTTTTATTTCTTCCAATTTCACCACTGATTACTTTATCCATTGAATTAAAAAGAGAGTTTGAAAACTATAAATCAGTAATATATCGTTGTTTGTTGGTACTCACAAATTTTCGACACTGTCTTTTACAAGTGATATATATATATATATATATATATATATATATATATATATGTCGTAGCCAGAAGGGACATTGAATTAGCTTTGTGACATTAAATAGGCTCTTACACTATAGAAAGATAGAAAAAGTTGGTTTTGGAAGAAAAATAAATAAATACACACAAAAATGGTTCATAAAATTTTCTATAATAAACAATACACACAATATGACATTGATTAAGTTTCAGGACATTTAATAAGCTTAAAATTTTCAATTTTAAATCCAAATATAAATATGTATTTTTTTCCAATTTCACCACTGATTTCTTTTCCATTGATTGTGTTTATTAAAAAGCTTGACTATGAATCAGTAAATATTTCGATGTTTTTGATATATTTACTGATTAAAGCTTTTTAATAAATATAATAAATATGTATGATTATATATCAGATGCTTCTTCGAAATTAATTATTTCCAGCTCAAGAAATTGATAGAAATGTGTAAGTTTCTCATTAAACTTTAGTTAATTTATAAAACCTTTCTAAGAATAACTATAGGTGATAAAAAATGATTATTGACGCTGTTAGTATCTTCTTTCCCCGAACTTCGGGTGCTAATTGTATCAATCATTGAATTATAAATAAACTCAAACTTTCAAAAATATGTATTTTACTACACAATATTTAAACAAGGTTAGGAGAATCCAAACTATGCAATTTTTCTTGACAGGATCCTTCTAAATACTCATAAATACATTCAACATACGATTTTTAATTACAGTATTTTTTTATTTATTTTTAAAATTAATTTCAATTATATTTAATAAAACTTTATGAGACTTTTTATTGTAATTTTAAATTTGATTTTAACTATTCTAATAATTAAAAGTTTTACTTGAAAATTATTTTTACTTTAAAAGAATTGTTTCCTTTACAAAATTTTTCTTTTATTACAATTAATTTATAAAAATCTTTAAAGGATTTTTAAACATCTCACAGACGCAATGGAGAGCGGTCGCAAATTTTACGAAATATTCTTGGAATCATTAAGAAAACAGTGATGTGTTAAAATAAAATATAAAGACTGAAATTTATTATTATAAGAACTTTTTTTCAAATTTCAATATTGATTTACTTTCCATTGTATTTATTAAAAGCTTGAAGACTATGAATCACTAAATATATCAAAACATCGATATATTTTCTGATTTATAGTTTTCAAGCTTTTTAATAAATAAATTAAAAAATGAATTTATCATAAATGTATCGTAAAATCTAAAAGGTAATTTAAAATAGTTATATTAAACGAAAGAAAACCAGAATAAATCATTTAAAATACATAATATTTAACATAAAATTTAATATTAAAAGCAAATCAAAGCTCGATTGACTTAGCTTATTAAATGTCTTATAAATGATTATCTATTGCCTTTGGTGAATTTTCAGAAATTTGATTAAGAACTGACCCAGAGCGTTATCAAAAATAGCAGGAGTTTTTCGGATATCCAAATTGTGATTTGATCAGTTTATGAAATTTTTTTGGAAATTATCCAACAAATCCAAATTGTAAATATAACAAATTCTTCATTATTCATTTGATTATCCTTGAAAAGCTTTTTTGTATATCCTCAAATCCGTTCAGTGAATTGATAAATGCATAATATTAGGATCAATTTCTTTATTATAAGAACTTTTATTTCTTCCAATTTCACCACTGATTATTTTTTCCATTAAATTTATTAAAAAAAGGGTGTCAGGACGAAATTACACAAGACGAAATTACACAGGATGAAATTACACTGAGACGAAATTACACAAGACGAAATTACACTGAGACGAAATTACACAAGACGAAATTACACAAGATTTTCGTCTTGTGTAATTTCGTCTTGTGTAATTTTGTCATGTAACCAAATCAGGAATATATCGATGTTTGTTGATACTCACGGATTTTCAGTACTGCCTTTTTCAAGTGATTTTGATCATTATTACATTTAATAATTATTGTTAGAGGATAATAAGTTTATTTCATATTTTATAATAAATTTATTGTTTTAATTATATTCTATTTATATTTTATTTTAATTACCCAAATAATATTTCCTTTATTTTTTAATTTTAAATTCTGTAATTTAATTAAATTTTAAATTTTTTAATATTTTATTTTATAAAAAAAACCGTTTTTTATATTTAAAATATTTTTTTAATTTTAAATTTTTAATCTAATTAAATATTAATTTAAGTTGAATGTTGATGGACGGTTTAAGTTTTTTGATATAAAGAGTCTCAGCGGCTAATCTTTGCAATGAGTTTTTGAACGCATCTTGTAACATTTTGCATTTTGTTTCGTGTAAGAGTGGTGCTGATTTGTGCGCTTTTTCCAGTGTTCTTGATAATTGCTGGTTTTGGTCTTGACGTGTTCGTTGAGTCTTGTTTGTTCCAAATAAAAACTAATCATATTATAAATGAAATTGAATTATATTTTTGGCAATGATAATAATTTAACAATTTAATATTTTATTTGTCATTCTTATTTAATCAATCACTACAAGAGTTAGGATTAATAATTTTTTCTTTTATTTTCTCTAATACCTATTTAAAAGTCGGTGATTTAATTGGGTAGAAGAGGGAAAAGATGAGATGCTCCCGGAAAGACGACAGTAAATATTTATAATACTTAGAATAATGGGCGCCTTTCATTTTCTAAATAATACGATACACAATTTTTAAAATGTGTACTGACACATTTAAACAAACTTTCGTTCTAAAAAATTCATTTATTTATTATAAATATCAAAGAAATAAGTCTAAAACAAAATAATAAAATAACTCTTGCAAAACAGAATAAGATTTTTAAATTAAACCTGTACTTTATTTTGTCATTTTCTAAAAATAAAAATTAATCACAAAAAAAGCGCTCAAAAATTCTTCGTTGCCATCAATTCTCTTTCTATGTAAGCTCATAATCCATTAACGCACGAACTCACGTATTATTTTTGTATGCATTCGTTTGTCTTTTAAATAATGTTAGCATGTGTAATAAACATGTATTTAGAAGTATTAAAGTCTTAGTGTTGAATTTTATACAGTACAATACTACCGTAGGTCAGTTAGACTGCAGTCTTTATTCGAAAATTTCCACTAAAAATGTCGATAAGTTATTATTTGGGTCTTAAGGAACTCCGATTTCCTCGAAAATATATTGAGGGGACTAAAAAGATTTGATATAGTTCTCACTCTCGTGGCCTTGTTTTATTCCGCACAACCTTTCAAAATATCCTGCCGGGGCCCTTGTTTAGAATCCTCTGTAGAATTGTAATAGTTCTTGATAATTCATCTATAAGCATAGGTGAAAGTAAGTATTGATTCCTGAATTTATGATACTATTATTTTTATTTTTTAGTCTAGATCAATTTTGCAAAGAATTTTTATATTGCATTCACAAAATCATAACGTTCTACTAACTATGATTTCTAGTATTTCGTAATTATTTTCACCACAAATTTCATTGACAATTGATAAAATCTTCGCCCCTTAGGTGTCATATTTATTACGATTATAGTTTATTTTTCTTTATTATTCCATTTCTTGGTGTTATTATTATTATTATAATAACTTTTTTTCAATTTCATCCTTTATTTTTTCCATTGTAATTATTATTATTGGTTATTATGTTGCCTTAAAAAGAAAGAAGTGGTTTGAGACTTTTTATTGGAATATCCGTTAAGATTTTTTCGGTGATACTTGATTTTTACATTATTTAACACTATTGAATGAAGTTATATTGTTAAAAATTGTTATTGATTATTTATTACTAGCTGTTGTACTCGGCTTCGCCCGAGTTTACATTTATTATAATAATTCATTTAAATTAATTGTTATTACGTTC
Organism: Schmidtea polychroa; assembly: GCA_959609185.1. Taxonomy (NCBI): domain Eukaryota; kingdom Metazoa; phylum Platyhelminthes; order Tricladida; family Dugesiidae; genus Schmidtea; species Schmidtea polychroa. Next base: position 41,409 of record CAUHTR010002978.1, read on the forward strand.
CAGTATTAATTTTATAACAGCTTCAATTCCATGTTTAATTCACAATTAAGAAAAGATTTCAAAATAAATTTCAATTTGTAAAATCAAAAACGCACTCCTATTTAAATCGAAAAATAACTGGCAATATTTTTCCAATTGCAAACTGGTTCACTAATCAAATAAAATTCAAATTCTCCATGTTTGAATTCTGCTTTGAAAACTTTTGACTAAATTATATTACTTTCAACTGCAAGTAGCAAGAATATAATAAATTATTATTTATATGGTAAATTGCTGACCGGACAGACAAAAAAACTGACTAAGGGTACCCTAGGGATGAAACATAGCCTATGACCTGTCCCGAGTCAAATGAGGGCCACGTGCAAAATTTCAGCACCATAGGTCCAACGATGGGGAATTCTATAGAAAACAAACAAACAAACTTTCATCTTTACATATTAGATTGTCATAAACAAATTAATAATATATATAAACATTTTAAATTCTAACTAATGTAATTTTAAATTTCATTTGTTAATATTTCACTTAAAATAATATTTAATGACAATTAATTTAAAATCGATGATTTCTTTATTTCTTCGAACATTTTTCATGACAAGACAATAATTGAAAAGATGCGATTGGTGTTTTAACTTGTCTTATACACCAAACACCACTGAGATACATTCTCTATAGTGGTGGTTTGCGTGTAGAGCGATTGCTCACTCACCAATTTACTACTGATGAATTTTTTACTGATGTTGATGATAAATAAAGCAAAGTTGTCAATAATTTTTTTTACGTATAAATTGCTCATCATGAAATTTATTTTAGCGATTTTAGAAATGGTTTTCAGGTAAGATATTAAATTTAAATTAAATTTTAAGACTTGAATTTTGATCCATATGGATATGAGATCATTATTCAAGTTCTTAAATATTACTTTTAATCAACAATATAATTATAAATTAATTTTAATTAATTTTCAGAGTTTTTTAAGGAATTTTATGATATTTATCTTGGAATTATTTCGAGAAAACGCGAGTCCGATATATTTTTAATTATAATTAATTAATAAATAAATAAATCACCAAAAATATGTATTTTTTTAAAACATTTTGGGAAAAATCGCTGATTAAAATAACTTTTTTAATTTTTGTAATTTTTTTTCTGATCTCAATATGAGGGGATTCTTTAAGGAAATCAAATCTGGATTGAAAAGATTTTGAACCAAATTCATCTGCTCTTGATATTTTCATTAAAAATATAATTTTAAAAATTTTCAACGATCTTTTTTTTCTAAAAATTGTTAAAATAGAATTATTATAGAAACGTATCTCATCGTTACATTTCTACGAATCAAAAGTTTGTATGTGTTTTTAATATGTGTTGCGTTTGTGAGCAGTTTTTAATTTTTCTTCCACTTTCAGATTTCTATAATACGTGAAATCAGAGTAAGTATATATGTTTCTATAATCTAAGATTATTGATTTTTTATTATATTATAGGAAACGGTTCTCAGTGGTGTTTGGTGTATCACGAGCAACATTTTTTTTGACATTTTAATGCCAAATTTTTTTATCTAGAATTTAAGATTAATCCTGTTTAGTGATGTCATTAGTTTCGATATTATTTNATGTTCATCTGATGGTCAATAATATTGAGTTTTGGTTTCTATTTCCATGGAAGTTACCAATTTGTTGCTTTTGTACTACTTGTATCTTGTAGGCCGATGACATCCCACAATAAATGGTTCCACTATACTTGATAAAATGTTATATACCTTATCTCCATTCTCACGTATAGTATTATGATCAGTGCACCATTGCTCGAGTTCACCAATACTAACTTTTGAAGATTGGCGTGTAATAATTTAAATAGTCAGCTATTTGAGACTCGTTCTCAGCTGAAATACCTTTTATAAGTATTTCCAAAATCCGTTCAGGTTTCAGTCCATTATAAAATTCTTGTCCTATTCTATCTTTAACTTGATTAGATAATCTTTTGCTTTCTTGTAAATTGTTGTGACAATGATTCAATTCTTCAGATGTTTTTTTTATTTTCTTTCGACTTTAATACATCGATATTAAACTTTATTGTCATCTTCAGCCGAATTCGTATTACTATAAGTCCAGCATCCGTCATAGACATCATTTACCATATCTATGGCTTCTTGTTTATATTGCAGTATTGCATTTCTATCCCATTTTCTTTTTCTCTTTTCTCTTAGTTGAGTTGTTGGAATCTCTTCTTCAGTTTCGTCATTTTCTTCATCACTGGTGTATTCCCTAATAATATTTGTTGCCATTTTTAAAAATTAACTAAAAAATATTATATAATGATAAAAAATTATTTACTACTAATAAAAAATTAATTATACTTACATAATTTAAAATTAATTACTAACAATTCATTTAAATAATAAAAAAGATGTACTGATCAACTTAATTAAAATACTAACTTTCGCTTCAATAAACAATAATATTCCGGAGAATAATTGAACTGAAAATCGAAAATTATTGTCGACAATATTAGAAATAATGTATTTATTATGTTTAAAAATAAAATTATGAATTGAATTTCTCTTACACCATAAAGCAGAATTCCACGCCATGGCTTTCTTTTCCCGGTGAATAAATCTGGGAATTTCATGGGCAAAATGACCGCTTCCTGAAGAGCTTCTTTTGCCCCGTGCAAACCCGCTATATCATTCCAATGAATATTTGGTTTTTCCATCACAATAGCACCAGCAAGTTTGGATTTAAACTTAACATCTTCTTTGTCATCTTGCTCTTGGAATTAAAAAGATAAATCACATTTAATAGCCCTTTTAATTAGAAAGAAACCAGAATCTTCGCCTTTTTTCTTTGTTGTTGTGCCACCAGTTGAGCCAACTTCTGACTTACTTTTATCCGCTAAGAATTTTTTCAGTTTTTCCGCTCTATCTAAATACTGAGTACATTTTGCTCTGATACTTTCCTTTGTTTTATCAGTAGGAGATTCATCTTTAAAAATAATGTAAATAAATATCTAACATGTACATTTATATCTAACAACATACATTTTAAGGCATGAAGAAAGTATTCTAATGCGTGCTCATAAAGTTTAAGAGCTTCTTCATAATTTTTATTTTTATCTTCTATTGCAGCTCTTGTTACTAATTCAACTCCTTTCTAATGACTATAATACATTAATTTTATGAGATTTATAATACCTCTAATGCCATCAGTAAAAATATGAAAAGTTTTTTAATCACATAATAAATATTATATATTATCGAACTATGTAAGGCAATTTAAATACGCTATTTAAACAATGGACCCTAAATGTTTAATTATATAAATTTTATTATATAAATGTTTATAATATATTATAAAATATATTACATAATTTATTATAAACGCCGTAGAGTAATTAATGAATATATTTATATCACCGTGCAGTAATTTTGGAAAATAAAATTTAAAATAAAATATTTGAATATTTCATTATTGTTGTTTAACATAAATCAGTAAAATTTATTTATTTAAATTTGTAATTATATGGCATCAATATTGAATAAAACCTCTAGTTATGGTTGTGTTACTCGAGTAAATGTTAACGGAATACCTAACTATTCAATATTTGAAAAATTAAAGTTATGCCCCTTAAAGGGAACATCTGTTTTGGATAGCTCGCAAAGTTTAATGAAAGGAAAATTATTTAAAAGAAATTTAAATCTATGGCCAAGTTCAATTTCAGTTGGAATAGATGGTTATTTTATTTCAAAAATTATATGAATGTTTATTTAAAAATATAGGACCAATGCAAGTTCGATTAGCTCACACTAGTTTGTGTAAAGTTCCAGATTTCACTCATCTGCGTAGAAAAGAAACTGCATCGAGCACTTCCAAATCGGAAATATCAGAAATTGATAGAAAATTTTTTGCGTATACTTTAATGATTGGTAATTTGTAAAATTATTATCACAGAATACGGTTTATGAAACAGGTGGGTCCATTGCGGCTGTAACAACTGCCAAAGATTTGGTCACTGGGATCTTGTCTTTTTGGGCCCCAACTAATAAGACATTATCAGAGGCATCTATTGAAATTGACCTGTCTACTATACCCGAGGGTAAGAGTGTGGTAATTAAATGGAGAAATAAGCCATTGTTTGTGAGACATCGCACAGCTGAGGACATTTCGCGAGAAGGAGCTGTCAATATATCGGAACTTCGCGATCCTCAAAATGATTTGGATCGCGTACAAAAACCGGAATGGCTAGTTCTTATTGGTAAAGTTCTTCCAAATCAGTTGTTAAAATTAATAAACAAATGAACAATTTGAAACTATTGGAATTATCTCACACGCACACAAACATTCGATTTAATTGATTAATTACCGTTAAATGTTGAGTATAATAATCACAATTACCAATCATTTCAACCTGTTAATACACAAGTATGCATTAGGTTCGAGATTTTACAGGATACAAATGTAAATTATGAACAATAGATATTAGATATCTCCCCAATGGCGGGTAATCAGTTTGGGTTATCTGTTACCTCGGGGGTGATCGCAGTACCGGCCTTAGACAATTTGCTGCTACATAAAAAGTGATATTAGTAGCACGAAGCACAACAAATAATTTTCATAACATAAAAAATATTTTAAAATTTTAATTTTTCATAATTTTGCTGCGCCTTTAAATAATGCCGCTCTAGTCAGCCGCCAATGTCGTAAATAAATGAATTATGAAAGTAATTGATTAATCATATTAATAAATAATAATAAATTAACAATAATTAAATTAAAATAGTTATAATTATTTAATTATAAATATTAAATAATAAAAAATGTAATAAATAACAATAATAAATTAACAATAATTAAATTAAAATAATTAAAATAGTAATAATAACCATAATAAATATTAATAAATTAACAATAATTATTAATAAAAATAATAATTAACATTAATAAATAATTAAAATAGTTACAATTATTTAATTATAAATATTAATAGTAAAAAATGTTATAAATACTAATAATAATAATCATAATTAACAGTAATAAATAATTTAAACAATAATGTAATAAATAACAATAATTAAAATAGTAGCAATTATTTAATTATTAATATTAAATAATACAAATAATTCACAATAATATAATTAATAATAATAATAAATGATGATGATTATTATTATATTAAATAATAATTAAATTAACAATAATTAAAATAGTAACAATAATTATTAATAAAAAATAATTATTATTAAATAATAGTAGTAATAATAATTATAATAATTAATAAATAATTAAAAAGTTATAATTATTTAATTATAAATATTAAATAATAAAAATATAATAAATAACAATAATAAAAATAATATAATTAATAATAATAATAAATTGACAATAATTAAATTAAAATAATTAAAATAGTAACAATAATAATAGTAAAAATAACCATAATAATAATTGATAAATATTAATAAATTAACAATAAATATTAATAAATGATGATAATAATTAACAGTAATAAATAATTAAAAGAGTAATAAATATTTAATTATAAATATTAAATAATAAAAAATGTAATAAATAGCAGTAATTAATAATAATCAACAGTAATAAGTAACGTATTGTAATACCTAATCAGGCATTTGTACACATCTCGGCTGCGTGCCAATCGCCAATGCGGGCGAATTCAATGGATATTATTGCCCTTGCCATGGCAGCCATTATGACGGATCGGGACGTATTCGAAAGGGGCCAGCTCCTTCCAATTTGGAGATTCCCCCTTACAAGTTTCTAAGTGACACAACAATTTTCGTCGGTTGAGTATCATAGATGATGTACTATCAGTTTAATAAATAATTTAGTTGCTTCTGGTATTATTTATGTTTTTATTGTATGCCGCTGATGTTCTGTTGATTATATTTATTCTTTTAACCGCTGATTTTTTGTTATTTTGGTTGGGTTTTGCATGAAATAAAAATGAACAGGCATCTGGTGCATCTGGCATCACTTGCTATTTAAACTCGATTAAAAGGCAATACTGCCTATGCATATTTATCCAAATTATCTATCAAACAATGAGCAAAAAATACATTTCACTTGTTATTACTAAAAAAATACAAGTTTTGAAGGCTCGATGAATTTCATTTTTAGATATCATGACTGCACAGTTCATAACAATAATCGGTACTTTTGTTATATTTCCTTACAGTTAAATAATTAGTTAAAAATACTAAACCGTAAAAGCTTTTTAATAAATTATTTTATTAATTAATTTATATTCAAAAATTAAGTATTGATTTCAATGATTTATCAACTTATAATACGGGTAAATTATATTTTGCTTTGGGGAAGGAAGAGGGAGGTAGTGTGACCTTCCTAGAAACCTTTGGATTGCTTCGGAGTGTAAGGGAATGTACTACATGCGGGAAATGGATGACAAAATCACTTGGTAATATAGTGAAATGTGGTTTTTGCTGGATATGCAGTCAACCTTGATGCATAGAAGAAAGTTTTCTTAAAGGAACATTTTTCGAAGACTTAAAAATAAGACTTGATAAAAGAGTTAAGTTAATTTGTTATTGGGCCTTCGAAGAATGTTCCTTTCTAAAAGTCTAAAGGCAAAGAACAAAATTCACCTTAAAAATTTAAAAAATTGTATACTGCTTTTCGAAATTCAAATTTATTAAATCTTGCGTGCTGTGCATTTTGTTATCTGTTATAAAGTACATGTTATATAATTTAATGAATAAATTCGTGAGTCAAGTTTTTGTCTGTCTTATTTTAAAGTCTCTTTAGATTTACTTTACAAGACCGTATTAGCCCGAATATAACTCGACACCAAAATTTTCATAAAGATTTTTAGAAAAAAACTAATAAAAAAATTAAAATTAATGTCGTTATTTAAATTACATTACTTAAACCCCGAATTTAGAGCGAGTCGATTATTTAATAAAAATAAAATGTTAAAAAATGTCGCGTTGTATTTGGGCTTATACAGTATTTTCGGATTTTTGGGCGACGACTAATGATTTTACCCCACTATTTATATCATTTTTTCAAATATTCGTTATTCTAGATTTTATATTATATTTTTATAAGTGATATTGTTGTACGATCTATTGAGAGCTAATAATAAAATATTTAAAATATTTTTTACTAACTATAATTCATTTTATTATTCTTATTGTTATTTATTATTATTCATTTATTATTATTATTTACCCTTATTTTTATAATTCTCATTATATAAATTTTTTATTGTCCTTATTTTGATTATTTTTTTATTGTTGCCTTAATTATTTCAATGCTATAATTTAGTTTTTTGCAATTCTATGATTCTGAATTTTTTCCTCTTAAAATACAATTTTTTTTTAATAATTAACCTAATTACAATTGCCCTTTCATACTAGTTATCTAATTAATTAATTAGCCATTTTATTTTTATGTAATTAAATTTTAATGTATAACTCGAAAATAAAATAAATAAGGTTTCAATTATTTACATAACAACAATATGCATAAAACCCCAATAAAATGTCACTACATAAGGAAAAAAATCGAATGTCAATAAAATTTCGAGTGTCATAACAATTCTGCTTGATTGGACTGCTGATCTGATTGTTCTGTCGCTGAAGCTCTTCGGCGTATACATAACTCAATATTTACCTGACCCCATTTTATAGCATTTATTTAGGGTAAATGTTGTGATGACCCTATCCTCATTATCCAACTTAGACAGATCGGGAACTACGACAAGCTTTTAGTTAGTTCGGGGTTCTAAGGTCTAAATATACAACATTAGGTGTTCATCGCACTCAAGTCCAATGGGCCGTGTGTGATGAAAAATATCATATTTTTCTGTAATTTAATGAACATCTAGTGCATGTAGACTACATATTTAAAATCAACATCCAAACTTCTGATTTCTGTTTTATGGTATAGTACATTAATAGCTCTTTCCCTTAATTCCAGTGGGATATGAGTAACAAGCATTTAAACTATTTTAGACTTAAATTTATAACAGAACACAATAAAAACATCAGAGTGATTCTAATCATTTTAGTCGAAGACATAGGTCAGATCATCATGCTTAAATGAATAAAATAAGGCCCAACCCCTGTCAAAATTTTCAAAACATCAATTTTAACTTCAATTTTAAGGAAATAAACAAAAAAAGTGTAAATCCCTGTCAAAATTTTCAAAAGGTCAATTATTAGGAAATAAATGAATAAAATAAAGGCGGATCTCTGTCAAAATTTCAAAAGTCAACTTTAACTTCACTTTCAAGGAAGCCTGAATCCCAGGGCGCTCAACTTCTTCTTGACTCATATTATTATTGTAGAACCTGGTTATTTATACGATGTTAATGATCAATGGTAATGTGATTGTGACGCGAGGAAAAGATTGTAGATTCCAACAGTCTCCGTATAAAGGATTGTTAGGGACAGTTGGAGTGTATTTATGTTTTAAAGGTTGCGTATATACTAACAATATTAAGTACAAAATAATAATAAAATGTAAATTCAAACAAAGCCTCACTAACTATAACTTTATAAAAGATAAAAATTATAAGACATGATTCAATTTCAAATAATCCTTCGTACGTTACTCTGATTCTTTATTTTCGATTAATTCTTTTATAATATCTGCTATACTGTTTTCGATCGTGAGGATTATCGTTAACGTTGGTTGTTCAATCCCTGCAGGAATTTGCGTAGAGTTATCGCCGAATATTTATTTCTAGTTGATGTTATAAAAGAGTATTTGATTCTGTCTGATATTATCGCTGGATATTTGATCCTGATAGATGTTATCGGGGAATGGAAGTTTATGTAAATGTTTCTTAGATATTTGATATAGTATCCGTATACTCTTTGTTTATAATACCCAATTTTCACGAGTGTTTTTTTCTTGCTTTATTCTTTAATAACCTTTATTTTTAGCTATTTAATTTTTCGGCTTCTGAATTATCTCATTTGGTTTTTCTTTTGATTTATTGTATTCTTTAATGATTTTTGTAATTCCCTATAGTAATAAAATACTATTGGGAATTGCGCTATATAGTTTTTTTTATTTTTATCTATAATTACGAAAAAAAATCACAACACGATAATATAAAAAATAGTAATTACTAGTCTTAATAAAAATACACTACAACTCACATGACTGATATAGTAATAAATTTGTGTATTGTGTGTTCGCGTTTTCTATTATGAATGCATTTGTGAAATATTTCCAGTGCGGTACACTCACTTCTCCCAAGTATTCCCCATGCGACACATTACCAACGTTGATCATTCAACTGGTGTCGAATGATTATGCAGATCATTGTATTTTGGGTTGTGTTGGAGTTCACTTGCATAAAGACAAGGTTAACGACAGATTGTTGGTTGGGTACCTCAAACGCTCATGACTTGAGATGTTCGCGATCAGTGAGATGTCAGCGATGACCATCATCATGTTGGTGCTGCCCACAGTCGTTGAAAAATAAAGGACAGGTGAGCTGCTGTCTTACAACTACTCCCCTTTAAGTTTCGGACAGGTTCTTGACTAGTGTTAGGTCTTAGGTCCACAAATTACTTTCTCTCCAAGGTGGTGATCTTCGACCAATGGTTCCTTATCTTATCTATGCCAATCACATTTACTGCAACCCGTGTTTCCAAAATAAACCAACACAGTAACACAACAAAACACATGAGACAAATGAAAAATTCATTATTAAAATAACTATAAACAAAAACGATGGGCCTGTTTATTAAAATTGTCCTACCGATAGTGAGCATGCATCGTGAACGGGCCTGTGAGAAAGCAACTGGTACGCTCTCTTCCGCCCCTTCACGATGCCTTCTCCACTAATTAATAAATGATAACGCTAAATACGATAACTATGTGAGCTATGAAACTTAAAAATTCTTTATAAATGAGAACAAATCTAAAACTGAACGAGCTAAATTGTGTAAATGAATGACGAAGTTATTTTATTAAATGAGTTAAACGA